>JAYESA010000011.1:52474823-52482323 GCA_036927795.1 Iris macrosiphon
ACTAAGTCTAGGCTCTACACACCTAGGTTAGGGAAAATTAAATGGTTAGAATTTACATCTATGAAGAATAGAAGAAGAAAGAGAAGAAATGACTTACTTGAAACTTGTTGGAAGAAGGAAGAAGAAGAAAATAGAGAATGGAGAAGAAGAAGAAGAAGAAGAAGAAGAAGAAGAAGAAGAAGAAGAAGTGAAGGAATGAAAAAGAGAATGGGGGGCTGTCCAGATGCTAAAAGGGGCCGGCTATATGTAGGAATAGGTTATATTAAGCCAAAAAGACTAAAATATCCTCTCCTTTAGTCATGCTAAATAGGATTTGGGTTTGGGGTTCCAAAAGCACTAAAATTAACTCATAATCACTCCAACTAACTAAAATAAAATATAATAATAATTCTAAACCCAAAAATAGGCCTCACAAGGGTGTTGGTTGGGTCGAACATGGGTCCACTAGGGTCTGACATGGGTCCAGACTAGCCAAAACCCTTAAACAACCAAACAAAAATAATACAACCATCAATTAAATATAAATATAAATATAATTAATTATAAACAATACACAATTTATTAAATAAAAAATAAAAAAATAATCCTATCTTCTAGAATTGGATAGTGACAAGCCTACCCTCCTTAAAATAATTTCGTCATCGAAATTAAAAGACGAAACTAGGACAGGAATGCAAGGAAAAGAAAAAGAACCTTACCTTAGGGCTCGAAAAGATAAGGGTATCGCTCGCACATTTCATCCTCCCTCTCCTAGGTCGACTCACCTGGAGAGTGATGCCTCCACGCGATGCGAACCAAGGGAATAGTCTGGTTCCTCAACACATTCTTCCGCCGATCTAGAATCTCCACTGGCTGCTCTGGATAGCTAAGAGTAGGGCCCACCACGATCTCTGAGTGATCCAATACGTGACTGGGATCCGCCACGTACCGTCTCAACTGCGACACGTGGAATACATTATGAACTTCCTCTAGCGTAGGCGACAAATCTAGCCTATACGCCATAACACCGATCCTCTCAAGGATACGGAAGGGTCCGACGAAACATGGGCTAAGCTTCCCGCCTCCACCGAAGCGAATAGTGTCCCACGTCGAAGAAATCCTCAGGAACACCAGATCTCCAACCTAGCACAAACAAGGTCTCAGCACTTAATCTAAAATAAGCAATCACAAGCAAACACAAGAATAAAATCTAAATTCTAAGCTATACCTCAAACTCCAAAGGTCTCCGGTGGCTATCGGCCCAATGCCGCTGCCTGTCCTGCGCCACCCGAAGTCTATCTCTAATGAGATTGACCTTCTCCGCTGCATCCACCACCATCTCTGTCATACCTCGGACCCGCCCGGGCCGTCGCTCCGCCCTGCCCCGCCCCGTATAGCCGGATTTATCGTACCGGGCACGAATCACCGTGCCTCGGCGCGCCAGACGCGAATCACCGCGCCCGTCCCGCGGGTGCGAGGGAGGAAGGGAGTTAATGGAATGGCCCGATTGAGCTTTCGGGGACGTGATACCGTCCCTCGCCGTACTCAATCAAAACAGTCAAGCAATTCAAGTTCAGAAAACATTTGCACTTTGAGAATATCTATGGACTTGGTGAGTTCGTTCATTAACATGCAAGGCAGGTTCTATCATTCTCTTATGAAAATATTGCAAGCAAAAACTCAGGTTATTATTAAGGCATGCAAGAATCAGAGAACAAAGTTTTGCCCACTCACCTGATACATAATGCCGACGCGGAGCGGGGCATTACATACTTACCAACCAACAAAAAGTTTCGTCCTTGAAACTTCAAGGATAAACTTCTCGATATTCCGAGTTTCCTCCCTCGCACCCGCGGGACGGACGTCGTGTCCGGCGCACCGAGGCACGGTGAGTTCGTTTATTAACGTGCAAGGCAGGTTCTATCATTCCCTTATGAAAATATTGCAAGCAAAAACTCAGGTTATTATTAAGGCATACAAGAATCAGAGAACGAAGTTCTGCCCACTCACATGATACATAATGCCGACGCGGAGCAAGGCATTACAATATCCGGGCCAAGCAAAGCTCTCTCGCCTACATCATCCCATGATAACGGAGTGCGACACCTCCGTCCATACAACGCCTCGAATGGTGACATCTCGATACTGGCTTGGTAGCTGTTGTTGTAAGCAAACTCTACCAAGTACAAATGATCATCCCAAGAGCCTCTAAAATCCAGAACACAAGTGCGAAGCATGTCCTCAAGTGTTTGAATGGTCCTCTCTGACTGGCCATCTATCTGTGGGTGATATGCACTACTAAACTTGAGCTGGGTGCCCAAACTAGCCTGCAGACTCCTCCAGAAATATGAAGTAAAGCGACTGTCCCGATCTGATACTATTCTCACAGGAACTCCATACAGTCTGACTATCTGGCGCACATACATCTCTGCTAGTCTCTCCGTAGACATACCCACTTTGAATGGTAGAAAGTGGGCCGATTTGGTCAACCTGTCTACGATGACCCAAATCGCATCCTTTCCTCCTGGAGAACGGGGAAGTCCAAAAATAAAATCCATGGTCACATGCTCCCATTTCTACTCCGAAATGAGTAATGGCTGGAGCAACCCTCCTGGCCTCTGCCTCTCTGCCTTTTACCTGCTGGCATACTAAGCATCGGGATAGGAAGCGTGCTACCTCCCGCTTTATCCCGTACCACCATACATGCTCTCTCAGATCTCTATACATCTTTTGGAACCTGGATGCATAGAGTACTGGGATCGATGCGCCTCCTGAAGAACCTCCTCGCACAATGACCCACTCGGCACACACAACCTGGTACCGTGCCACAATAAACCATCATCAGCAATGGTGAAGTCATCTGATAATCTAAACTTGCGCCCTGATGCTCCTCAGAGACTCATCCAGAAACTATGTAGCCCTGATTCGGTCTACCAACTCTGACTGAATCTACAGTCCCCACATCTACATCTCAACTCCAGGCACTATCACCTCAATGCCCAAGCTCTCTAGATCTGCCAGAAGATAACGATCTGTAGTCAGGCATATAGCTACCGGATACCTGCTCAGCGCATCCGTAACTACGTTCGCCTTTCCTCGATGGTACTGCAACAATATGTCGAAGTCTTTCATCACCTCCAACCATCTCCTCTACCTCATGTTCAGCTCTTTTTGGGTAAACACATACTTCAAGCTCTTGTGGTTTGTGAAGATCTCCACACGCTCTCCGTATAAATAGTATTTTCATAACTTCAGAGCAAAAATGATCGCTGCCAACTCCAAATCGTGGGTAGGGTAGTTCTTCTCATGAGGACGTAATTGCCTAGAAGCATAGGCAATCATCCTCCTATTCTGCTGTAATACACAACCCAGTCCTTTCCCCGATGCATCACTATAGATAGTGAAACCTCCAGACCCTGATGGCAACGTCAATATTGGACCTGTCGTCAACCTCCTCTTCAGCTCATCAAAGGCGATCTGGCACTCCTCTGACCAAACAAACTCCATGTCCTTCCGGGTCAGCCTAGACAATGACTCTATAATCCGGGAAGAATCCTGAACAAATCTCCTGTAGTAACCTGTCAGTCCCAGGAAACTCCTAACCTCGGCTACTGAACTCAGAGCACTCCATGCCTCAACTGCCATAATCTCGGATCTACCAAGATCCCCTCTCCAGTCACCACATGACCAAGGAATTCGACCTTGTCAAGGAAGAACTCGCACTTTAAAAGCTTTCCATAAAGCTTCTCCTTTCTGAGAGTCTCCAGCACTATCCTCAGATGCTCCTCATGCTCCTCTGGGGTCTTCGAATACACCAAGATATTATCTATAAACACCACCATAAATCTGTCCAGATGCTGATGGACACCTTATTCATCAGATTCATAAACACTGTCGGGGCATTAGTCAACCCAAACGACATCACCATGAACTCATATTGTCCATACCTGGTCCGAAGCTGTCTTCGGAATATCCTCCCTTCTGACCTTTACCTGGTGGTAGCCTGTCCTCAGATCAATCCTGGAAAACACCCTCGCTCCGCTCAACTGGTCAAAAAGATCATCAATACGCGACAACGGATACTTGTTCTTAATTGTGAGGTTGTTCAGAGCCCTGTAGTCGATACACATCCGTATCGACCCATCCTTCTTCGGCATAAAAAGTACCGGAGCACCCCACGGAGAAGAACTAGATCTAATAAATCCCTTGTCCTGAAGCTCATCTACCTGCTTCTTCAACTCTATCAGCTCATTATTGCTGACTCTATAGACGTACTGGGATATCGGCTCCGCGCCTGGCACCAAGTCTATAGAGAACTCCACATCTCTGTCCGGAGGTAACCTTGGCAACTCCTCCGGAAAGACATCCATGAACTCTGCTATCAGTGGATGTGGCAACCTTGGCTCTACCACTAGGGCTTCGCAGAAGACTCCCTCGCTCTTCTCCGCTGCTCCTCTGGCAAACTGAAACTCTGGCTCACCCGACGGACTAAACAACACTCTGCCTCCACGATAATCTATACTAGCACAATGCATACTCAACCAATCCATCCCGAGTATAATGTCGTAGCTCAGAAGTGGCATTACGAGTAGGCACACACTCAACTCCTGACCTCCCAAGGTAACTCTTCGATATCTGCTGACATCACTGACTAGGATGATGCCACCCCCGGTCGTGATCTTACAGAGTCTAGCTAAAAGTTCAGCAACAAGATGGTGTCTAACAGCAAAAGATACAGACACAAAACTATGGGAAGCACCGGAATCAAATAAAGCAAGTGCTGGAATGGAATCAAGAAGAACAAAACCTGAGATCACATCACCAACGGGCTCGGGCTCATCTACGGTCAGGGCAAAAGCTTGCCCTTGCTGTCCTCCTCGGTGTTGCTGCTGGTGCTGAGCAAACCTCTACTGCTGAGTCAGCAAAGGCTGTGCTGCAGATGCTCTGGCTGGTCCCCTCTGAGCGGCTGCTCCGCCCTGAGCTGTACGAGCAAGTGCTGAAGGACAATCCTTCAGCTGGTGATCTGCTGCACCACATAACAAATATCTGCCCAGCCTCTTTCAGCAAATGTCCCATCCGTGCCCCATATTCCTACAGAAAGGGCAAATAATGGGCTGCCTCTGACCCTGCTGCTGTCCCTGCCTCTGCTGCTGGGACACCTGCCGGAAAGGCACACGACCCTGACCCTGGTACTGCTGAGTCTGCTGGAACGGCCTCTTAGCTGGGCCTGCACTACTGCCTGCTCCAGAAGCATCTCTACTCTTCTTGGTCTTCAGCTCCAAGTTGTCTTCAGCCCTCTGAGCGTCGCTCACAATCTGCTCGAAGGTCGCCTCGAGGCCACTCCTAGTCAAGGACTTGACCGCCATGACCAAACCCTTGTGAAACTTTCGCACCTTCGCTGCCTCACTCAAATCCTCTATAAACCTGCCCAGACGGCAAAATTCTGTTGCATACTCGTCCACCAGCATGCTCCCATGGACGAGTGCCTCGAACTGGCTCTCCAAAGCACTGAGAGCCACATCCGAGAAAAACTTCTCCTTGAAAAGCTTCTTGAAAGCCTCCCAAGTCAGTCCCAGTACTACTATCCTCGTATCTGTGCGGTACCAAGTAAGGGCAAGATCGAACATCTGGCTGCCCGCTGCCTCAATCTGCATACTAACTGGGATCAGTGCCAGCCTAAAGATACCCTCAATATGCTTGATCCAGTCGTCCGCGTACAGGATCCCCTCCGTACCCCAGAACTCCTTGGGCCGCATCCTATAAAAGTCAAGAATGGTGCCCGGCCTCGGATGCTGAGCCTGCTCTGCTTGTGGCTGGACCTGAGCCACTCTGTCCACCGCCGTCATGGCCACCTGGTGAGCATTCTCAATGCCCATCCTCATCACGTCTACCTGGAGGTGCTGCGCGTCCATCATCTCTCTGAAGAACACAAACAGCTGCATGGCGTCAACTGGTGCAGGCGGTGGTGGAGGAGGTACCACCAGAACAACTGGTGTAGCTCTTGGATCGATAGGAGTAAGAGGATCTCCGAGAGAAACGGATGCTCCCTCGACCGCAGGAGTGGCGAGTGGAGCGGTGGTAGCTACCTGAAGTTGAGCAGGATGAGAGGTGGCAGACCTCTCGGTGGCAACTGCTGGAACGGTGCGCTGAGACCGTGTCTTCGAAGGCATCCTGAACACAGATCAAAAGAAGTCAATACGGTGTAAGATACGATATCATCAAAGAAGGACAGTAATATTGCAAAAGAAAACAATTTCAGAAAAATTAAATATAGCAAAAGAAATCAGGAAGGGTCCTAGTTGTGATTGAGCACACTCTCTCTTAGCCTATATTATATATCCTATCGCAGGTAGACCTAAAAAATAGACCTGAGTACTAGGCCTGCATGAACCACCACCAAAAATGTGTCCCGACCCGCACCCAAAAAATCGGGCATGAGTCGTGGGTACGTCCAGCCTATGCCGCATAATCGACGGTAGAATGCTGTAAAGGTCCGTTCTAGGTCACAATATCTATATCTCACAAAAACCTGTCAATATAACCTCTCCAAAAGGAGGGCAACCACACAATATATATAACTCAATCATAATAACTAGGGGAAGAGTAAAAGCACGATAAGATACCAAAAAGAAACAAGAACCAAAGAGCAAGTACAATATCCAATATACAGTCCAAGTCTAAAGTCTACAACATCACAGAAGCAATAAAATAATAAATACAGTCATCCAAAATAACAACTGGGAACAACCCAAGAAAACCCACCTAGCTGAACTAAGGTGCTAACGGTGTCTCCTCGACGGGCTCCTCCTCAGTCTCCGGGTTACAACACTCCTCGGCGCCCGGCCGGTAGAATATCGGGCAAAAATCCTCAGGATCCTCTAAAAAAAAATGCCCAGTCAGGACTGGAGCGAAGTACATAACTCTGAAAGAAACTCCAATTACATGGTAAGGTGTATATGACTAGCAATATAAAATTATACAAGATGCACATTAAAATAAATACATGGTGGAGCAGATAAAGTAGCTGCAATGTAAAACTGGAGAACAATACAAGTAGTAGAGAAGTAACTGCATGTGAGAAAACATGAATACTAGCTAAGTGCCTTGAGCACAAGTTCGTTATGTGATCGGCTTAGGTTACACATGAATAATCTACGATAACTCCGTTATGCGTGAGTTGTATAACCGACATACACATGAATACTGTTTGGCTTTGATCACATAACCAACTCCTACTCCCCTCCCCCACTAATACTCTTGGATCCAACTACGACACGCTACATACATGATAAATAACTCGAGCACATGAAGGCGAGAGCACACGAAGCATATGATAACACATGAGAATCAATACCCGAAGCACATGATAAAATACACGTGATAGAGTACCCGCTGAACACGGTAAGGGAGATAACATCTCATGACAGGATCCAACTAGTACCATCTCGTGAAACATTGTGTTAGAATCAAGTATTACAGTTCTAGAACAGGTGATATAAATGCTATCATAAAATGAAAACG
>JAYESA010000011.1:52484823-52704823 GCA_036927795.1 Iris macrosiphon
AAGAGAAGAAATGACTTACTTGAAACTTGTTGGAAGAAGGAAGAAGAAGAAAATAGAAAATTGAGAAAAAGAAGAAGAAGTGAAGGAATGTAGAAGAGAATTGGGGGGCTGCTGTCCAGATGCTAAAAGGGGCCGGCCATATGTAGGAATAGGTTACATTAAGCCAAAAAGACTAAAACACCCTCTCCTTTAGTCATGCTAAATGGGATTTGGGTTTGGGATTCCAAAAGCACTCAAATTAACTCCTAATCACTCCAACTAACTAAAATAAAATATAATAATAATTCTAAACCCAAAAATAGGCCTCACAAGGGTGTTGGTTGGGTCGGACATGGGTCCACTAGGGTCTGACATGGGTCCAGACTAGCCAAAACCCTAAAACAACCAAACAAAAATAATACAACCATCAATTAAATATAAATATAATTAATTATAAACAATACACAATTTACCAAATTAAAAATAAAAAAATAATTATATTTTCTAGAATTGGGTAGTGACAGAGGGTGATGATCCCAAGCAACCCGGACAAGATGAATAGTCCGATTCTTGAGTACATTCTCCCTTCGGTCCAAAATAGATATGTATTGTTCCTCGTAAGACAAGTCAGTACCAATGACTAGCTCAGAATGGTCAAAGATATGACTCGAATTCGGGACATATCTGCGTAATTAAGACACATGAAATACATCATGCACCTCACATAGCAAAGGCGGAAGGGCAAGACGATAAGCAATATCGTCCACCCGCTCGAGGATATCGAACAGACCGACGTATCGCAGACTAAGCTTCCCATGAACCCCGAATCTAATAACTCCATGGGTTAAGAAAATCTACAAGAACACATAGTCGCCGACACAAAACTCTAAAGGCATACAATGCTGATCTGCCCAATTTCGATGCCTATCTTGCACAACCCAAAGTCGCTCTCTGATCTGCTTGATAACTTATAATGTCTGCGTGATCATCTTTGGGACTAGCATCTTTTGCTTACCTATATCATCATATGCCAATGGTGACCTATATATTCTCTCATATAACGCTTCGAAAGGTACCAACTGAATACTTGCTTGATAATTGTTGTTGTATGAGAACTCAACGAGATAAAGGTAATCTTCCCAAGATCCTCCAAAATCAAAAGTACAAGTTCACATCATATCTTCCAAGGTCTGGATGGTTCTCTCTAATTGTCTGTCCGTTTGAGGATGGTAGGCGGTACTGAATCTCAACTTGGTGCCCAAACTCTGGTGCAAGCTCTTCCAAAAATTTGAAGTAAACCGAGTATCTTGATCTGATACAATACTCACTGGGACACTGTACTGTCTTACTATCTGTCGCATGTACATCTTTGCTAACTGCTCTGTGGATTGTCCTACTCAAAAAGGAAGAAAGTGAGCTATTTTGTGAGACTGCCTACTATTACCCAAATTACATCAAGACCAGTTGAGGATCTAGGTAAACTGGTCACAAAGTCTCAGGATATGTTTTCACTTCTACTCCAAAATAGCAAGCAGCTGCAATAATCATGCTGGTCTCTGCTGGTCGGCTTTCACGTGCTGACCTACCAACACCGAAAAACGAATCATGTTATCTCCCTCTTCATCTCGTTCTACCAAAAATGTTGCTTGATGTCTTGATACGTCTTGGTACCTCCTGGATAAATTGAATACTGGGAACTGTGCCCCTCGATCATTACTTTTTGTCGGAAATCTTCACTTGGTACACAGAGACTGTTTCCAAACCTAAGAGTTCCATCTTCATGAATCGTCAACTCTTTTCTAAGACCAGACTCACATTCTGCCCAAAACTTCTAAACTTTCGGATCCTCCGTTTGAGCTGCCTTAATTCTCTCTACCAAGGTAGACTGAATCTGTAAACTAGCCAATACTCCTACGTCCTACGGAAGTGCGATCTCTACACCCATATATCGAAGATCTTCTAAGATATGTCGCTGCGATGTCAATATAAATATACTACCTCTGCTGCTAAGAGCATCTGCTACCACATTTGCCTTGCCAGGATGGTACTAAAATTTCACATCATAGTCCTTTATCAATTTTAGCCACCTCCTCTGCCTCATGTTCAGGTCCTTCTGGGTGAATACATACTTTAAGCTCTTATGATCCATAAATATCTCTACCCGATCACCATACAAGTAGTGCCTCCACAGCTTAAGTGCAAATACTACCGCCGCCAACTCCAAATCGTGAGTCAGATAATTCTTCTCGTGATCTCGAAGCTGCCATGATGCATAAGCTATTACTCTTCCATGTTGCATCAATACACACCCAAGTTCTTTGCCTGATGTGTCGCAATATACTGTAAATCCTCCAGAACCTACTAGAATTGTAAGTATCAGAGCTGAAATTAATCTCTTCTTCAATTATTTAAATAATGTCTGGCACACTACTGACCAATCAAACTTAGCTTCCTTATACGTCAATCGAGTCAGCTTTGCTAAAATTCTTGTAAAGTCTGCCACAAACCTTCTGTAGTATCCTGCCAATCCCAGGAAACTACGCACTTAAGCTATTATCTTAGGAACTTGCCAACCCTCTACGGCTTCAACCTTCTTCGAATCTACTGCCACTCCTGCTCCCGAGATGATATGACCAAAGAATGATATATGATCCTACTAAAACTCATACTTACTAAACTTTGCATATAACTAGTGTTCCCTCAAAATCTGTAAGACCTTTCGAAGATGCTCTTCATTCTCCTCTTCACTACTGGAATAAACAAGAATGTTGTCTATGAAAACTACCAGGTAGTAGTCTAGATATGGCATAAAAATACAGTTCATCAAATCCATAAATATCGCGGGAGCATTAGTCAGTCCGAATGGCATAACTAAGAATTTGTAATGCCCATATTGTGACCTAAATATTGTCTTGGATATGTCTTGCTCCCGAACTCTTACTTGATGATACCCTGATCGAAGATCGATCTTGGATAAAATCTTGGCCTTGCTCAATTGATCAAATAAATCATCGATTCTTGGTAATTGGTTCTTGTTCTTCATTGTTACTACATTCAGTTGTCTATAATTGATACATAACCGTGATGACCCATCCTTTTTCTTCACCAGAACTACTGGCACTCCCCAAGGTGATCCACTGGTTTGGATAAAATAATTTGCCTTTAGCTCTTCTATGTGTTGTGCAGCTTGTCTAATTCTGATGGTGCTATTTGGTAAACTTTGCAAGATATTGGCCCTGCTCCAGTGATTAACTCTATGCAAAATTTTATGTCCCTTACTGGTGGTAACCCTGGAAGTTCTTTTGGGAAGACGTCTAAAAGTTCCTTGACTATCTCTGGAAGTTGTTCTTTTGCTATCATTGTCGTTGCGATCCTCTCTTCATACTGGTCTCCCATAGATCTGTCAAAGGCAAAATCTTTCGTGCCTGGGTTACTAAATAATATCCTACCCTTATGGCAATCAATCATAGCATGACTGTCTCTCAGCCAGTCCATGCCTAAGATAACGTCAAAGTTACCCATAGGAAACTCGATCAATCATGCCGGTAGTTAACGCCCGCACACTATGATCGGATACGCTATACATACTCAACTAACTCCTACGAACCCATTACCAGTGAGTATTATCACTACCACATTTTTAGAGTGGGGGCATTATTGTCATTTATAATATCTCTCTATATATTGTGTTTATAGGTACATGATATATATTATATATTGTCACGACCCGAACCCAGAATTTGGGCATGAGTGCGTGGGTACGTCCAGCCTACACCGCAGCATCGACGGTAGAATACTGTCTAGGTCACAATACTATCTAATAAATTGCACCCAAATATCTAACTCCATAAGGAGACACAGATATTATAATATAATATGAAAATACTCAATCAGAGAACTAAAGCACGAGAAGATATTGAAATATAACACAAGTCTAAACAATAAAATAATCTAACTCAAACAATAACATCTAAGTCTCCAAATATGCCAAAAATAAATTCGGTACTATAAACTGCTAAAATAAACTAACTTAATAACTAGTGATCCCGGCTAGACCTCCCGAAATCACAACTGAGCTACAAGGTCCAAGGCTGCAGCTGCTCTGCCTGTGGTCCATAATATGTCGGACACCAGTCCTCTAAGTCACAGTCTGAAAAAATATATCCAGTCAGGATTGGAGCGAAGTATAACCCAATAACAGTTCAAGTTAATTGATAAGGACTATAAAAAATAAATAGATGATGCTATATACTGAGAGAAACAATAAATAGATGCAATGACAAATAGTAAAGAGAACAGGCAATAGGCAATATGGTATAGTCAGTGCATATATGAAATGAAGAGAAAGAACTACAATATCATATACAGGGTAATGTAGTATATGAACTGAAATGGAGAACTGAACTTATTCTAAGTGTTTGAAATAGTAGTTTCAATATGTGATCAGCTTGGGAACATGTACGAGTGCTATATGGCCAGGCTAATCATAAGTGAGGTGTATGATTAACACTAACATGATTTTATACTTGTACAATAGGGTCATGATCACATTTTTCACTAGCAATTTCCCTGCCCCCAACTAGTACAGTGGATCCAACCATGACACGTTATGATACACGATCAATATCCAATATATCATATACAATATCTAATATCAATGTCTAATATCAATATCGTGCACAATATCAATACGATAACCAATGTAATATGTCATGACTGCAGATCCAATCTATATACTAGTCCGTGTAGCACTGTGTCAAGAATCAGATGTAACATTTCTAAATACTTAAATTATAGAAATTATCAAATAATGAAAATTATCAGAGAATGTACTCGCCTGTGGTCCTGAGTGGGCAATACCAATATCCTTCTCCTGAAGTCTCGCAGGACGATCCAATGGTCCTATATATATAATATAATACAATATAGCATCAGTCGTTACACTAGCACACACACAACACAATTTTACTGAACTCAGAAACTACGCTAGGGGGGTGATACTGGTCAACTAACAGGGTCAAGTGTGCACGTCTAAATTCACGAGTGTCTGTAAACCCCCTCATTTAATTTTATAGATAGACTGGTTTTGGGTTAAAAATTTTAGTTTAGCATCTGGTGTTTGAGGATTAGAATTTGTGTTACCGTGGTCTGGTTATTTATTTTAAACCCTTGGTGTACCCTACCGTTGTTGCAATATTCGAAGCCCAACCTTAGCCCATAATTTCCAACAAAATATTGCACACTTGACTTGACAATCCAACTTAGGCGATGTACTTTTTCGTCACTCAAAATCACAATCCCTTGTGCTCTAATTTAATTGTACAACTTCCTATATCCAAAATCTATTATTTAATCTGGTATCACGTATCTGTGTCGTTGCCATTAATTTTGAGACACCAACTCAACCCGTTGAGCCAGACCAATTAAAGGGTCCAAGACTGACACCAAGCCTACACCTTTCATGATCTTTGTGTCACTCCCAATTGAGAACCCATGTGCCCCTATTTAATTTAAGAGCACATGACATTTTATTTTAATTTAATTGGGGATACCAAATTTGACTAATCCTATTTTTAATCCCAACTTAACCCAATGCCCCAAGAATTAAGCCCATGCAAAACACACAACACCCCCTCACCCTACAAAACACCAAACACTAATTCTCTCACAAATTTTTTATCATTTCATGTGTCTGTGCAAATACCCAAATTTAGGAGACTAATTTGCAAAAGTTGTACTAGGTGGCAACACCCCATTGGTTCAAGCCAAATGGAGAAGCCCTCCATTCTTTGACTAGTCAACACCCCTCTCCCTTGAATGAAAAATCCTCCATGATCAATCCTAGCCACCCATTTGAATAAACTCTCATCCTCACCACCCATCCCTCACACACACCCCTATAAAATATCTTCTCATACACACTTCCCCAAGCAGGCCCTAATTTCCACACTTGGGAACCCCCCACCTTCTCTCTCCTCCCTCCTTCTCCCAACCGTAGGTTAATTCTTCCTTTCTTCTTCTTCTCTTCTTCCTCACAATACAACCCAACCCCGACCGAGCTTCACCCTCCGGCCACTCCATCGGTATCCTCCTCCAGCCACCCCGATGCTGCCAACCTCCTCCAGCGGCTGCCACCACCACCACACACCAACGCTACCTCCACTATCTCGAACCAGCAGCACCTCTACCCTGACCCATCACCAGCAGCCGACCGCTGCTACTTCACCCGTCACTGCCATCATCAGCTCCGCCACCATACTCCACCAACTACGGCCACCTTCACCACCACCCTCATTGTCTCCTATGCTGCTACCATCTCCGGTGAGAACCCGCACCACCACTCTTCATCATCACCATCTTTATCATCCTCATCATCAACATCAACACCATCAATACCCCTACGACCTTCCCCTCCGGCATGTCACAACCAGCCAGTACCACCACCACATCGCCAAGGTGAATACTCTCACCCCTCTCCTTGTGTATTTTGTATATTATTTATGGGTTGCATGAAACTTAGTTAGGGTTATGGATAATACATGAGATTTTTGTTGAATGCATGTTATAACATGCATTTGATGGTATGTGAATTTATTGATATTAAGGAAATAATATTATAAAATATATACATTGAGGCTTGGGAATTATAGGTATATTGAGAGTAGGGTTACATATATGCTAGGCATGATGATTTAGGGTGCTGCTCTAATAAATTTATGCATATAGATTATTGTGATGAGCTGACTTAGTGTTGCGAAATGATACTATGATTTATCATCGAGGAGCAGGTATTTTACTGTGAGATGGTGTGCGATATCAAACCATTAATCTGGGATTGAGGACTGATAATAATAATGAATTTAATTGAGAAGAAGTTTTATTGTGAAATAATAATGGTTGTATTTATTTGAGGGTATAAATAATTAATAATTTATTCGAGGATGATGTTTAAAATATGTGGGATAATGTCTGTGAATACCCGGGATGAAACTGAGGATTTGATCATGGTTTAAACTACCGAACATCATGATGAATATACTAAGATTGAGGTTTGGTTTGATGATATTGTACAGATGATTAATTGGATTAGATATAGCATACCCTTAGTCAACCTTGGTCAACCTTCTAGCTTCGTGTCCATGTGAGTTATAGCTGAGTTTGAACATATGATTAGACGTGTGTCACATCTCATTTCAGTCTCGTGATAGTTATTAATTGAGCTTATGTCTCGTCTCTAGGTACTACGGGACCTGCGAACTTGGACGTTGTACCGGATCCCCATCTTCAGCAGCCGGATATAGGCAAGTGTACCTTGCCACCCTGTATTTCAGTTACCAGTTATTTATTGTTTCAATATATGCATTGTGCACGTGTTTGATTAGAATCGTTACTTCACGTCTGGGTCACAACCGGGTGTAGACATTCGCCGGTAACGTTTGGTAACGAATGATAGATGTTCGTAACACCTCAATGTACGTACCTGTGTATATTGTATCCTAGGACACATTCATATACGTTACCGTGCCAGATTTCCTGTATCCTGATACTGACATCATGACTGGAGATTGGGACGACCTTAGGGTCGCGTTTGTTGATAGTTACTTCTGTGCAAAGAGACTACTAGATAGAGGTTCAGGTTCAGCGCACAATCGTTGACCGCTTGGGGAAGGGGAAGACAGCTACTAGACGTTTGGGCTCCTCTGCACGTGCTTTATATATGTATATGTCCTGTTGATTTAGTGTTCCTGTATCCGGAGTAGTAGTATCACCCGTGTGACTCTGTGCTCGGAGCTACGGTATGCCCCGTGTGTCTCTGTGTTCGGAGCTACGATTATATTTTGGACAACCCACGCATCGAACATTATCTTCAAACTGTGTCTCACTTAGGTGGTTATGCTAGATTACACTGTCGTTATACTTTTACTTTTTGTTGTACTTTGGCATGCTGTATTTTTGTACCTTGTTACATCCCTCTAAGGACCTGATCCCCTGCCAGTTTTGCAGCATAGACGATTACGGAGCATTTGGAGTTGCTGATGGAGTTGCTTGTCTTGCGGGTATTGGTAACAGGTACTCATATCATTTCTACCGGCATTATGGTTACTTTATTCATAATGATTATTCATCTGCTGTTGTAGCATAGTTTTTGTAGATTCATCCCTTCTCGAGTCTATTCGAGTTTGTGTGTTTACTAGGCGGCCGACTGTAGCACATGCAGCTCATTCTTGTGTATTTTTGTTCATTATGGATTGAGACATAGATGTTTATATTTACTGGATTATTTAGATAGTTATCAGTAGTTTACAGCTCATACGTATTCGAGTCAGACCAGAGTCTGGTCAAATACGTAGCTGACGTATCGCGTATTCCTGGTCCTATGTATTTTGGGACTGGGGCATGACAGTGTCATGTCCTCGATTACTGTGTATAACAAGACAGTAACTGGCACTAACACATGTCTAGCCAGTACGTTAGTGTACACAAGGCAGACTATTCACTAATACTTAGGGTCATACAGTCAAATATAAATACGGGATACCCACAATTAATACCTATGGTCCTACAACACATCTAATAGTAGCAATCAATTTCCCATGAAGTATGTGAACATATTAAACCTAATTATCATACACACACTAGTTATTAGGTTCACTAACACAGGGTCTTGCAATCATATCAACCAACTATCATAAAGTATATGCTATCCCTAGTACTATTCACACATGTACATACAAATCACGAAAGAAGGCAAGTCTGAACCTTTGTGTGCACGGGGTCTAGGGAGGCTGCTGTGGGTCATCTCCGGCGAGGGTGGTGGCGGTGATGTTAATGGTGGTGGTGGTGAAGAGGCGGGGTGTGTCACGCCCCGATCCTGGGATTATTCCCTTAGCTAGGTGCGTTGGATTCTTATTAGCATGCAGGGGGTGATTCACCTAGCGACTAGCATGAATATTCCATATTTTATGTGTACTGGTTAAGCAAAGACAAGTTCACCATAGCCACCCACCTTAGCAATAATTTGCCTCGGTAGAGCGATACGTCAAGCGAGCCTCTGAAAGCCCAAGCCGGATTCCTGTAGGGACAAGTCTGGATATCCTTTGCTTCTCGTTTGAGGCAAAGCGGGTCGGGATGCTGCAATATTGCCGTTTGAAATGGCAGTCCGCTTGAGCAGAACGGGGTGTTACAGGGTGTAGCTCAGGCGAGCTGCTGTCGGCGATGGATGGTCGGGGATGGAGAGGGTGATGGTGATGGTGGTTGTAAATAGCTTAGGGTTAGGGTTCAGTTTGTAGCTTTGGTGTTGGTGATAGATAATAATGGGAAGATGATGGTTTTTTTATGAGAGAGAAAAATATGATGACTGCCTAGGGATTAGGGTCGGCCAAGTACTCCTTGGGATGGGGTTGGATGCTACATGAAGAAAATTTGGAGGGCTAGGATTGAGTGGGTTTGAATGGAGGGCCAAGATGGTGAGGGGTGATGTTTGAGTGCTGCACACTCCAAAAATATGGAGAAAAATATATGTGATCGGTCAAAGAAGAGGGGAGGTGTTTCTTCATGTGTTGGGTCCAATGGGAGGTAGACACCTCACTGTACTTTTGTGTAAAAATCCTCAACAATTACAAAATTGCACAAAAGATGGGGTTTGGGATTGAATGAGGGAAAATACCATGTTTGGTATGATGTAGTAGATGAAAAGGGTGTGTGGTATTTAGTATAAACCTTGAGGGTGTGATTGGGGATTTGGGTTGATGTTGGGTCTAGTTTTGGGTTAAGTTGTGTCCTTACACTAATTTAATTAAAATTAATATAAAAGAGGTTCTTAAATTAATTGGAAGTGCATAGGGTTAAAATTAGGTGGGACACAAGTGTCATGGACGTAGAAGACTCAGAATAGAATATTATCATAATTTGGGTTGCACAAAATGGGTCAAGATTGTGTCTCCAATTTTGATTGGAACGGTCAAGGATGCAAAGTTGGATTTATTTGGAATTAAAAATAAACGTCTGCGACGAATATTGTGTGACTAAAATGAAGCACAAGAGGGCATATATATGAGTTACACAAAGATCAGAATAGGACAAGGGTGTAAAATTTGTTGGAAGGCAAAAGCTAGTGTAGTGCTCCAAATATTGAAGCAACGGTAAGGTACAATAATTAAATAAAATTACGGTAATAAATTATAATCCCAATATTTAATCCCAAAAATGCTAATTAAAATCCATAATCCTATATTTCGGTCAGGGGTTCATCTAGTGGGCTTCTAGGTCTAGTCTACTAACTCATGCATTAAAGAATGCTATATATATATAATATATATACACATATCATGCAGTTATTTAAAAATAAATATACACAATACTTATAATAAATAAAAAGATAAAATACCCCTATTTTAGGATGTGGTAGTGACAAGTCTACCCCCTTAGAAAAATTTTGTCCTCAAAATTTAAGACTCATTTTCTCTCTCTGTCCAGTCATAACCTCTTCGTTAATCTTCACTACGGTCAAACCTCCAACAATCAAAGTCTAAAAAAATCATACCTACAGTCATACAACATGCAATCTAGAGAAAACCTGTATGGTTATGGTCTGTTTTGTCATGGTATTGCAGTCTCTGTCAGGGTGTACTACTAACTATATTCTAGCAAGAAAATCGTTGATACAAGCTACGGTACTAAGAAATCAATCAATCAATCAATCAAATAGACGAAAAAGGAATAGAAGGAAAGAAAAGAACATAACCTGCTAACCCATCACCTGGACATCTTCATCCTCTAACATACACTTAACTCTGGCACATTCACTTATTAATTTCTATCCCTATACACTGATACCCATATCAACTAATCACTAGTCCACAAGATATCCATGGATACATTCACATTGCACACACATGTCTATTAATACCAAAATTTGATACCAAGAACCTCTAACACAACCATAGGTCAAATGAAGCATCCAAAGTTTGATACCCCTATCCCTTTATGTACTATTATTTCTACTACAAGCACACCCACGGCTAGCTCTCCTACCTACTATAATTGTTTATACTAGTTGTTCTTATCACTCAAGTGCATACCAAGTTTAATACACCATACTAAGTACTTCTCTCTAATACAACTCTAGATGGACACCCAAGTCAGTTTGCAGTGACATCTCAAGCATGCTCAAGCCAACAGATCCTTACATATGCACATCATCCACTCATATACTGATATACATTTCTTACCCACATCTATCTAAGTATACTTATATATGCTCATAGTCTTTAATACTCAAGGTACACATAATACACCAATTGTCTACACCCCTTAACTGTGTACTGGATATTGCACTGTCGGGATTACTTGCACTATTACTGCCAATAATTTTCTATCCATATTAACTGATACACCAATCTAATATTATCACACGAGGTACTTACGGTTACTAGCACAATTCTCAACTAATCCTTGATATAGAAACACTAGCACTATTGGTATAGTAACACTAGCTTCATCATTAGATTACCTCATCACACTCACTAAAACTCATGATCACTTGCAATAGTTATTAACTTCTATAATGCACATGCTTCACTTAACTCCAAAAGGCAGATATATGGTTCCATATCTCTATTGATGTATAAGTATCTTCCCTTAACCTTTTATAGACTGATACACTAATCAGTGATATACTTCATACCTTCCATGACCAATCTTGATATTTTTTAACCCATGACACACTATTAGAATTTTCTAATACTCATGCTTCCACTTTCATGAACTCCCACACTGACACTCATCACCCACTGTGTATCCTGCATATAATTTCTAGACACTCTTCCATCTATTGCTTTTAACCCATCACTGGCCTCAACATCAGGTGATACATCCATCATTAGTCATACACTGGTACACTCATATCTAATCACATCAAGGCCCTACTTTTATCTGTAACACAAGTCTTACTACTTAGTACAATGTATTCTTATTCCCTCACACTCTCCTATCCACTTATGGGTACCCTCCTACTATGGCACACTCATTAATACCCTTTATGCATATACATTTCTTTATTCTTGACACACCCAAGTATCAACCACCAAATTGAACATCGTGCTCCATTAATTTTCCACATAATATCACTGATACTTAATTGTTTACATGGATCACCCAACTACATGAATTCATGACTATCCAGGACTGGCATGCTGACTCTGATACTAACTCCTAGAACCCTCACTGATACTCTTTACTCTCCCTTCTACCTATAGTACCAATACTAACTATAATAACACCTATCATAGAACTATTGGAAAGAAGCTCTATAAGGAACTAGACTAAGGACTGAAGGTATCTCTACTGCTAGCAAAGAAAATGATGGAACAAGGTCCTATAATAACAGAGGTAGATAAGTATTGAGATGATACTTTAAGAACCAATTTAAGATACAATCTGATAATCATACACGTCAGTCCGAAATCATGACACTCAGAATCCTCGCCACGCCAGTGAGCATAGCTGCGATAAACGATAGTTTCCATAACTTAGGTATGCAACTCTATAATCATGTCGTCTAGAATCCTCGCTGTGCCGACTAGTATAGCTGCAAAGAATTCTAAATTTCATAACTAAGATATATATACATCCGAAGTTAGGTCCCTATGTTTCCGACACGCCAGCAAATATGGCTGCGATGAACTCTATGCTCCATAATCGAAGCAGATATTTTACCTTTCTCGCTGTCCTCATCAACATATGTCATCTGATGATACCATAAATTTTAGTCCATAAAGTTTATCTCGATAAGAAATCAAACTCAACAACGACACCAAGAATTAAATTTAACAACTGATCAACAAGAATCAAATTCAATATCAACAAGTGAGAACGGACAAAAATAAGGGAAAGGATTTAAACTGGAAATTATAATAAGATTCTCAAGGGTCGTCCCAGGAATCTCTCAAAAATTTATGATTGAGTATCCTCTCTCATCCTAGTATCCTATGTACTATATCCTATCGCAGGCACGCAATAGTACAACTAAGATGTCGCACTACTACGATATCGCACTACTTGTAAAGTCTGACCTGCATGGGCCACCACTAAAAATGTATCACGACCCGCACCCAAAATTTGGGCATGAGTACGTGGGTACGTCCAGCCTACGCCACAACATCGACAGTAGAACGCTGTCTAGATCACAATATTATCTAATAAATCACACACGAATATCCAACTCCATAAGGAGACACAGATATTACAATATAATATAAAAATACTCAATCACAGGACTAAAGCACGATAAGATATCAAAATACAACACAAGTCTAAACAACAAAATAATCTAACTCAAACAATAACATCCAAGTCTCCAAATATGCTAGAAGTCTCGCAGGACGATCCAATGGTCCTATATATATATATAATATAATACAATATAGCATCAGTCGTTATACTAGCACACACACAACAAAATTTCACTGAACTCAGAAACTACGCTAGTGGGGTGATACTGGTCAACTAGCAGGGTCAAGTGTGCACGTCTAAATGCACGGGTGTCATATCCTCGATTACTGTGCATAATAAGACAGTGACTGTCACTAACACATGTCTAGCCAGTACGTTAGTGTACACAAGGCAGACAGTTCACTAATACTCAGGGTCATACAGTCAAATATAAATATGGGATACCTATAATTAATACCTATGGTCCTACAACACATCTAATACTAGCAATCAATTTTCTATAAAGTATGTGCACATATTAAACCTAATTATCATACGCACATACACACACTAGTTATTAGGTTCACTAACACAGGGTCTTGTAATAATATCAACCAACTATCATGAAGTATATGCTATCCCTAGTACCATTCACACATATACACACAAATCATGAAAGAAGGCAAGTCTGAACCTGTGCGTGCACGGGGTCTAGGGAGGCTGCTGTGGGTCGTCTCCGACGAGAGTGGTGGCGGTGATGTTAATGGTGGTGGTGGTGAAGAGGCAGGGTGTAGCTCAGGTGAGCTGCTGTCGGCAGTAGATGGCCGAGGATGGAGAGGGTGATAGTGATGGTGGTTGTAAATAGTTTAGGGTTAGGGTTCGGTTTGTAGCTTTAGTGTTGGTGATAAAAAATAATAGGAAGATGATGGTTTTTGTATAAGAGAGAAAAGGGTGATGACTAGCTAGGGATTAGGGCCGGCCAAGTAATCCTTGGGATGGGGTTAGATGCTACATGAAGGAAATTTGGAGGGCTAGGATTGAGTGGGTTTGAATGAAGGGCTAAGATGGTGAGGGGGTGATGTTTGAGTGTTGTACACTCCAAAAATGTAGAAAAAAATACATGTGATCGGTCAAAGAAGAGGGAAGGTGTTTCTTTATGTGTTGGGTCCAATGGGAGGTGGACACATCACTGCACTTTTGCATAAAAGTCCTCAACAATTGGAAAATTGCATAAAAGGTGGGGTTTAGGATTGAATGAGGGAAAATACCATGTTTGGTTTGATGTAGTGGATGAAAAGGGTGTATGGTGTTTAGTATGAACCTTGAGGGTGTGAGTGGGGGTTTGGGTTGGTGTTGGGTCTAGTTTTGGGTTAAGTTGGGTCCTTACACCAATTTAATTAAAATTAATGTAAAATATATTCTTAAATTAATTGAAAGTGCATAGGGTTAAAATTAGGTGGGACACAAGTATCATGGAAGTAGAAGACTCAGAATAGAATATTGTCATAATTTGGGTTGCACAAAATGGGTCAAGATTGTGTCTCCAATTTTGATTGGAACGGTCAAGGATGCAAAGTTGGATTTATTTAGAATTAAAAAAAATGTCTGCGATGAATATTGTGCGACTAAAATAAAGCACAAGAGGGCATATATATGAGTTACACAAAGATCAGAATGGAAGATGGACAAGTCTAGGACATGGGTGTGAAATTTGTTGGAAGACAAAAGCTAGTGTAGTGCTCCAAATATCGAAGCAACGGTAAGGTACAATAATTAAATAAAATCATAGTAATAAATTATAATCCTTATATTTAATCCCAAAAATGCTAATTAAAATCCATAATCCTAAATTTCGGTCAGGGGTTCTCTAGTGGGCTTCTAGGTCTAGTCTACTAACTCATGCATTAAATAACGCTATATATATATATATATATATATATATATATATATATATATACATATATATATATATATACATATATATATATATATACATATATATATATATATACATATATATATATATATATACATTTTATGCAGTTATTTAAAAATAAATATAGACAATACTTATAATAAATAAAAAGACAAAAATACCCATATTTTAGGATATGGTAGTGACATATATTATTATTATTAAGGACATGGGTTAGTGGACTAGACTTGATGAGACCATTAGGCTCAACCTTTGACTAGACATTTTGAACCCACTAGTTCATCCCAATCCATTTTTATTAGAAATTTGTTAAACCCTCACTTAGGGTTAAACCCCACTTATTTGAATAACTCTTCATGACTAATCATAGGGGCATTGAGGACTTTATGCTTTGCAAACCCTAGGTCCTCATTATGGCCGGCCCTATATAGAGAGAGGGAGCCTCCCTCTAGTTTATTCATAGCTCATGAAAAATCCTAGAAGTAGTTCTTCCCCAAACCCCTCATTTCCTCCACCAAATTTCAAAAACTAAATCCCAATTCCTCTCATTTCTCTCATCTAAGAAGCCTAGGAGCTTAAGTCACAAGGAGCATTGGAGAAGAAGAAGAGGCTTGGCTAGAGAACCCTTGACTTTGCATTAGGAATCCATCCCCCAAGAGGTAAAATCCTAAAATCTATCTTTTAAATTATATTTTATTGGTTTTGTTGACCATTAGGAGCCCATCCATGGTTTAGGAATAGCCATAAGGGGAGAGAATGAGTCTTTATTAGTTTTTATAATATTTTCTTCATGGTGTTGTATGCATATCTAGGGTTTTGGTGTTCATGGGTGATCTTCTCCTATTTTTTATGACAACTAATCATATTATATATATATATAATTATTTTTGATATGAATATATATGTTATTAGTTGTGATTGGGGGTTTTGGTAAGAGGATTGGTTGTGTAACATGAGTATCTTGCTTGTGCCACTAGGTGTTTGTTTAACTGACCTAAAGGGGTGTGCACCTATCCATAGTATCATTCATATGTGTATACATATATTATTAGATATATAAATATATGTATACGAGTTTAAGTATATTCTAGTATGTGATGTGTATATGGAATATGGTGCCATATACACTGTGCTGTCAGTGAGAGGTCAAGTGCAGCACAGTTGAATAGGGTATCGGGTTCCCTGTGTGCTAGTATGTGCAGAGTACATGGTGCAGTCTAGTATGCACAGATCCTTGGTGATGGTCGGGGTATTGCAGCTATGGCACTAAGTGCAGTTGAGTGTCTGTGAGTGTAGGGGTTGAGGTTCTGTTAGTATCAGTGAAGGGGGGAAGTATTAGGCTCGGGTTAGGAAGGAGTGGTGCAGTGGGTATCGGTCGGTTCTCGGGTTAGATTAGTACAGGATTTGGAGTGAGCTTAGTCCATGTTTTGGAGGTATCAGTCTAGTGGATGTGGATTGAATGTAGTATCAGTTAGAATATCAGGACCTGTAGCAAGTTATTGTGTGTTAGGGTGGACAATGGGCGTGTTCGAAGGATTGTGAGGTAAGTATTGGAGGCTCGAGTCTGGGTTCAGTAGGCAAGGCCAAGAGTAACAGTGATACTTTAAGTATCAGACATGTTTAGGAGTGTTTATGTTCATTGATTGTTAGAGGAGAGTGCTCGAGTTTGGGGTAGCATGACTGATACAAGGATTACTTATGAGGGTACCTGTGCCTTCCTGTACAGTATTATACCACAGCAACATGCTGTGATGAGGGTAACTGAACCTCATGTTCAGAAGTAGTGAGAAGGGTAGCCTAAGATCGGGTATGGGGTTAGTTGAGGCAAAGGGAGTTATGTGAAGTCTGGTACTTAGTAGAAGTCCCTGAGTGCCTACCTGTGAGGGTGAGAGAAGATTGTTCATGGGTACTTGAGTATCCATGAGTCAGGATACTTGGTATCAAGAGGTATCCTCATGGGTGATAATTGAGTATAAGGTAAGGAGTATCAGTGAGTAACAAGTCGTATAGATAGATGTGAGGGGTGGGAAGTAAAGCTATTTAGTATCAATTAGTGTGTGTACCATAGGGCAATTCCTTAGTGAGTGTGAGTGAATAGGTGTCAATAAGTGTAGTAGTGTGGTTCACTAGTGAGGGCAAGGTAAGTAGATATTAAATGTAAGTTATCATGGGTGCCAACATAAATATAGATTATGTCACGACCCACACCCGAAATTGGGGTACGAGTACGCGGGTACGTCCAGCCTACGCCGCAATATCGGCGGTAGAACGCTGTCAAGGTCTTGATACTATCTAGCCAATCTCACACAAGCATCCAATCTCCATAAGGAGGCACGGATGACACAAATAAAATGAACACATACTCAATCACAGGACTACAGCACGATAAGGTATCGAACAAAATTAAATACAACACAAGTCAAAAAGTAATAATCTAACTCAACAAATATCCAAGTCTCATCAAAAAATGCCGGAGACAAATCCGGTACAAAATAGTCTGCTAAAAGAACTAACTAGAAGATTAGTGATTTCGGCTAGACCTCCCGAAATCACAACTAAACTATCAAGTCCAAGTTGCAGCTACTCACCATATGGTCCATAAAGTGTCGGATACCGATCCTCTAAGGCATAGTCTGGAAAAATATTTCCAGTCAGGAAGGAGCAAAGTACAAATCTCAAATAACAGTTCCATTTAATTGATAAGGACTATAAAGCAATAAACATATGATGCTAGATACTGAGAAGACAGTGAAATAAATGCAATGGTAATTAAAGAGACAAGCAATGTGAAGAGACAGGCAATAGGCAATATGATACAGTTAGTGCATATATGAAAATAAAAAGAACAAGGTACAGTATCATATACGGTAATATAGTATATGATTTAAAATAGGGAACTGTAATCTATTCTAAGTGTTTGAAATAGTAGTTTCGAAATGTGATCGGCTTGGGAACATGTACGATAGCTATAGGGCCTGGCTAATCATATGTGAAGAGCATGATTAACACTTACATTGTTCTATACTTGTATAAAGGGTATGATCATATTTCTTACTAGCTACTTCCCCGCCCCCAACTAGTACTGTGGATCCAACCATGACACGTCACGATACACGAGCAAGTCCAATCTATCATGTACGATGTCTAATATACATGTCGTATACAATGTCAATACGATAATCAATATAACATCTCATGTCTGCAGATCCAAGCTATATACTAGTCCGTGTAGCATAGTGTCAAGGATTCAGATGTAACATTTCTAGATTATTGAACTTATAGAAATTATCAAGGAATTGGAAATTATCAGAGAATGTACTTGCCTTGGGTCCTCAGCTGGTAATTATTGATGTCCCATTCTAGAGTATTGCCTGGATGAACCAACAGTCCTATAGACACATCACAATAACACTTGTATCAGGTGCTACCCTAACACACAGTCTATAAACACTGGCCTCAGGGCCATGCCAGGCAGGGCACTAGTCAACTAGGGTCATCTAGTAGGGATACATATATACATATTATACTATACCAATTGAACAATGAAGATATATATATATTTATACTTTCATCATATGTATGCCAAAACATATTTAAATATATATCTATTAGTTTAAGAAAACGTATATATATATATTCGTACCAATAAAATATACTATATACTTGTATACATATACATACTAATAGATTTTTAGAATATATACTAAACATATACGAAGTATATATATATATATAATTATATACCAATTAAATACATACATGTATACCAATACAATATATATATATATATATATATGTATATATATATTTATACCAAAACAGTACATATACTATTACATTTTATATACCAAAATACGTATATATCATATATGTGCAGATAATAATATATATATATAGACATAGATATACTCTTAATACATATAGAGAAATACATGAGATATATATATATACATATTCATATACGTATTATACATATCATACAAATAAGTATTTATATATATATATATATATACATATATATAAATAGGAAGAAGGAAGAGGAAGATGAGAAGGGGAGCTCACTGTGATGGGGTCGGCTGGCTGGCCGCCGGACCGGAGGGGAAGCTCGACCGGGGTCGACTGATGGTGGAAGGCCGGAGGAAGTTGTAGGGGGTGGTGGTGTTAGATGATGGAGGGAGGAAGAGCAGCGGGGAAGGAACTAGTGAGGGGGCCGCCGGAGCACTGGCTGACCGGAGCAGCAGTGAGGTCGGGTCTGGCCGGTTGGTGGCTGGACCGGAGGGAGAAGAGCAGTGGTTGCCGAAGAGGTGTACGCAGAGGGGGAACTCGGGGAATGCAGGGGAGGAGCACAGCCGGGGAGTCGGGGAAGCAAGGTGGTGGTGGCAGGCCGCGGTTGGAGGGCTGGCTGACCGGACAGCAGGGTGGTCGGAGCAGCCAATGAGGTCGCTTGGCCGGAGTGCAGAGGAAGTCGGCCGGGGACACAGGGAATGGTCGGGGGGGTGAATAGTGTTCCCCCCTTCTTTCTCTTTTGAATTCTAATAAAGAGAAGAAGAAGAAGAAGAAGAAGAGAAGAAGAAGGAAGAAGGAGAAATGGAGAAAAATGGGATGAGGCTACGGTTGAGGTGAGGGAGAATGTGGGGGCTTGTTTTGGGGATTAGGGTTGATATGACATGACATTAAATAGGGAGAGAGAGAGTGTGTGAAATCAAGGGTTAGGATTGGCCCATTAAATGTGTGGTCCAGATTGGTCATGAGGGAAAAATAATTCATGTAGGAATGAGGTTGAGGTTTAGTTAAAAATTATTAGGGCTCCCTCATTGGTTAAAACAAATGGGTGTTGACACCAAAAATGCAAATATGCAAATTAGCCCCCTTAAATTTGGGTATTTGCACAGACGCATAAAATGACAAATATTTGGCGGGCGATTCGGTGTCTAGTGTTTTGTAGGGTCAGGGGGCGCTGTAAGTTTGGTATGGGCTCAAATAGCAGGGCACTGGAATTAAATTGGGATTTTCAGAATCGGTTAAAATAGTATCCTCAATTTAATTAGAAATAAATGCAAGTTGTGTTCTAAAATTAATTAAGAGTACATGGGACCAAAATCAGGTCAGGTCATCAATACCAATAATGAAGAAGACTCAGAACAGGATATTACCCTAATTTAGGTCGCATGAAAAATAGGTCAAGATTGCCTCCAATTTCGATTGGAACGCTCAACGATACAAAAATAAGAATTTATTAAATAACGTCCGCGACAATTTTTGTGCGGCTAGAAATAATGCACAGAGAGCATAATTATGAGTTGCAAAAATAGCAGAATGGAAGGCGGGCATGTCTAGGGCAAGATTGTGAAATTTGTTGGAAGACAAAATCTAGGGTAGCGCTCCAAATATCGAAGCAAAGGCAATGCGCAATAATTAAATAAATTACGATAATTAATTACTACCTCCAAGAATTTAATTATAAATAAAACAATTAAATACAGAATTCTATAATTCGGACAGGTGTTCATCTACTGGCTTCTAGGTCAAGTCTACCAGCACAAACACAAATGAACACTGTATATAATTATATATTTAATTACATATCTCACATATTTATTTAAATTAAATACTTATCATGCAATTACCAAATTGTAACTACCATAATATTAAATATTATAAAAAGTCAAAAATACCCCTGTTTTCGGAATGTGGTAGTGACAGATTATATATATACATATAGACATATGGCACATTGATACACATATGTATATAAGGAATGGACTTAGAGTGAACTAGTGGAAGTGTAGTATGAGATACTTGAGTAGATTTATAGAAATATGTACTAGGGTTAATTATGGGTTAAATATGAGGACAACATAGGTATTATGGTAGTAGATATGAGATATGGGTATCTCAAGATAGATACCCTGAGTTCAAGGTGAGTAGTGTCATTAGTGTTGGTATCAAGATATCAACTAGAAGGGTACCCATGAGTATCAATGTTGGTGCCAAGGTAAATATTAGCAAGGTATTAACTAGTATACCTTACTATAACTTAGAAAACCTAGAGTACCAAGGTAATGACCTAGTTATGGACTCTAACCACAACATTGACTTAGAAATGACCCAGGTACCCAACATAGAACTTATTATACTTGTTTATTGTTCCATATCACTCATTAACATTGATATTCCATATTTAGGACTCTTGGACTCCAGTTTGAGCACTATTTACTTTTTCTTGCTCATGATCACAAGCGAGTACATTCTCTGACAGTTTTTAATATTTTAATTATTACTATGATTCTAGTTGTAGTGTATACTCGATTCCGACACAGTGGATACAGGGGCTAGTATCATAGATATCTGTCATAAGGAGTCATAATTG
Source organism: Iris macrosiphon (assembly GCA_036927795.1). NCBI lineage: Eukaryota > Viridiplantae > Streptophyta > Magnoliopsida > Asparagales > Iridaceae > Iris > Iris macrosiphon. The sequence goes on from JAYESA010000011.1 coordinate 52,506,321, forward strand.
GAATCTACCGTACTAGCTGGGGACGGAAAAATATTAACAAGATTATGTGATCATACCCCACTTTACATACATCATAGCTCACCCTGTCACGCCCTGGTTCCAAAGATAAGAAACCGAGTCACGTGGCAATGGCCAGCAGCACACTTCGGCGGGCGTCCCAATCTAATGGACCCGTCGGAGTGCACCTAAGCTGTAAAATACAATGACTAACCCAACACATAACATATAAATAGTCAATCTAAATCTCATCCACAGGCAACAGATATAAGAGCACATAGAGGTAATCACAACAACTAATGTGCAGAAAGGAAATGTCACGAGATAATGTATCATAGTACAAATAATAGAGTAGTCACACGGGAACAAACCCGCTAGTACAAATAATATAGTAGTCACGAGATAATATTAAATAACACTATATATATATATATATATATATATATATATATATATATATATATATATATACATTTCATGCAGTTATTTAAAAATAAATATAGACAATACTTATAATAAATAAAAAGACAAAAATACCCCTATTTTAGGATATGGTAGTGACATATATTATTATTATTAATGACATGGGTTAGTGGACTAGACTTGATGAGACCATTAGGCTCAACCTTAGATTAGACATTTTGAACCCACTAGTTCATCCCAATCCATTTTAATTAGAAATTTGTTAAACCCTCACTTAGGGTTAAACCCCACTTATTTGAATAACTCTTCATGACTAATCATAGGGGCATTAAGGACTTTATGCATTGCACCCTAGGTCCTCATTATGGCTGGCCCTATATAGAGAGAGGGAGCCTCCCTCTAGTTTATTCATAGCTCATGAAAAACCCTAGAAGTAGTTCTTCCCTAAACCCCTCCTTTCCTCCACCAAATTTCAAAAACTAAATCCCAATCCCTCTCATTTCTCTCATCTAAGAAGCCTAGGAGCTTAAGTCACAAGGACCATTGGAGAAGAAGAAGAGGCTTGGCTAGAGAACCCTTGACTTTGCATTAGGAATCCATCCCCCAAGAGGTAAAATCCTAAAATCTCTCTTTTAAATTATATTTTATTGGTTTTGTTGACCATTAGGAGCCCACCCATGGTTTAGGAATAGCCATAAGGGGAGAGAATGAGTCTTTATTAGTTTTTATAATATTTTCTTCATGGTGTCGTATGCATATCTAGGGTTTTGGTGTTCATGGGTGATCTTCTCCTATTTTTTATGACAACTAATCATATTATATATATATAATTATTTTTGATATGAATATATATGTTATTAGTTGTGATTGGGGGTTTTGGTAAGAGGATTGGTTATGTAACATGAGTATCTTGCTTGTGCCACTAGGTGTTTGTTTAACTGACCTAAAGGGGTGTGCACCTATCCATAGTATCATTCATATGTGTATACATATATTATTAGATATATAAATATATGTATACGAGTTTAAGTATATTCTAGTATCTGATGTGTATATGGAATATGGTGCCATATACACTGTGCTGTCAGTGAGAGGTCAAGTGCAGCACAGTTGAATAGGGTATCGGGTTCCCTGTGTGCTAGTATGTGCAGAGTACATGGTGCAGTCTAGTATGCACAGATCCTTGGTGATGGTCGGGGTATTAAAGTTATGGCACTAAGTGCAGTTGAGTGTCTGTGAGTGTAGGGGTTGAGGTTCTGTTAGTATCAGTGAAGGGGGGAAGTATTGGGCTCGGGTTAGGAAGGAGTGGTGCAGTGGGTATCGGTCGGTTCTCGGGTTAGATTAGTACAGGATTTGGAGTGAGCTTAGTCCATGTTTTGGAGGTATCAGTCTAGTGGATGTGGATTGAATGTAGTATCAGTTAGAATATCAGGACCTGTAGCAAGTTGTTGTGTGTTAGGGTGGACAATGGGCGTGTTCGAAGGATTGTGTGGTAAGTATTGGAGGCTCGAGTCTGGGTTCAGTAGGCAAGGCCAAGAGTAACAGTGATACTTTAAGTATCAGACATGTTTAGGAGTGTATATGTTCAGTGAGTGTTAGAGGAGAGTGCTCGAGTTTGGGGTAGCATGACTGATACAATGATTACTTATGAGGGTACCTGTGCCTTCCTGTACAGTATTATACCACAGCAACATGCTGTGATGAGGGTAACTGAACCTCATGTTCAGAAGTAGTGAGAAGGGTAGCCTAAGATCGGGTATGGGGTTAGTTGAGGCAAAGGGAGTTATGTGAAGTCTGGTACTTAGTAGAAGTCCCTGTGTGCCTGCCTGTGAGGGTGAGAGAAGATTGTTCATGGGTACTTGAGTATCCATGAGTCAGGATACTTGGTATCAAGAGGTATCCTCAAGGGTGATAATTGAGTATAAGGTAAGAAGTATCAGTGAGTAACAAGTCGTTTAGATAGATGTGAGGGGTGGGAAGTAAAGCTATTTAGTATTAATTAGTGTGTGTACCATAGGGCAATTCCTTAGTGAGTGTGAGTGAATAGGTGTCAATAAGTGTAGTGGTGTGGTTCACTAGTGAGGGCAAGGTAAGTAGATATTAAATATAAGTTATCATGGGTGCCAACATAAATAAAGATTATATATATACATATAGACATATGGCACATTGATACACATATGTATATAAGGAATGGACTTAGAGTGAACTAGTGGAAGTGTAGTATGAGATACTTGAGTAGATTTATAGAAATATGTACTAGGGTTAATTATGGGTTAAATATGCGGACAGCATAGGTATTATGGTAGTAGATATGAGATATGGGTATCTCAAGATAGATACCCTGAGTTCAAGTTGGGTAGTGTCATTAGTGTTGGTATCAAGATATCAACTAGAAGGGTACCCATGAGTATCAATGTTGGTGCCGCGGTAAATATTAGCAAGGTATTAACTGGTATACCTTACTATAACTTAGAAAACCTAGAGTACCAAGGTAATGACCTAGTTATGGACTCTAACCACAACATTGACTTAGAAATGACCCAGGTACCCAACATAGAACTTATTATACTTGTTTATTGTTCCATATCACTCATTAACATTGATATTCCATATTTAGGACTCTTGGACTCCAGTTTGAGCACTATTTACTTTTTCTTGCTCATGATCACAAGCGAGTACATTCTCTGACAGTTTTTATTATTTTGATTATTATTATGATTCTAGTTGTAGTATATACTCGATTCCGACACAGTGGATACAGGGGCTAGTATCATAGATATCTGTCATAAGGAGTCGTAATTGGAATCTATCGTACTAGCTGGGGACAGAAAAATATTAACAAGATTATGTGATCATACCCCACTTTACATGTATCATATCTCACCCTGTCACGCCCTGGTTCCAAAGATAAGGAACTGAGTCACGTGGCAATGGCCAGCATCACACTTCGGCGGGCGTCCCAATCTAATGGACCCGTCGGAGTGCACCTAAGCTGTAAAATACAATGACTAACCCAACACATAACATATAAATAGTCAATCTAAATCTCATCCACAGGCAACAGATATAAGAGCACATAGAGGTAATCACAACAACTAATGTGCAAAAAGGAAATGTCACGAGATAATGTATCATAGTACAAATAATAGAGTAGTCACACGGGAACAAACCCGCTAGTACAAAATACTGGAAAGAAAGTAAGCAATAAGATAACTTGGAACGGCATCAGATAACTAGATAGTAATACCGTTCCAAGGATAGAGTCACTACCAGAGATCAGGCGAAGTCCTCGGGGATGACCTCGTCCTGGGCAGTGGGTCCTGCTGCTGGATACGTACCCGGACCGTACTCCTCTGGGTAAACCTCGTCGCCTAAACCTGGAAGGGAACCAGGTCCTCAGAGGGACGTAACAAGGTACAAAAATACAGCAAGCCAAGTATAACAGAAAGTACAAGTGCAACGACGGGGTAATCTATCATAACCAAATAAATGTAACATAGTTTAAAGACAATGTTCGACGCATGGGCTGTCCAAAATAAAATCGTAGCTCCGAACACAGAGACACACGGGGCATACCGTAGCTCCGAGCACAGAGTCACACGGATGATACAACTACTCTAGATACAGGATCACTACATATACATATATAAGCGCGTACAGAGGAGCCCAAACGTCTAGTAACTGTCTTCCTCTTCCCAAGTGGTCAACGATGGTGCGCTGAACCTGAAACTCTATCTAACAGTCTCGTCACACAGAAATAACTCAACAGACGCGACCCTAAGGTCGTCCCAGTCTCCGGTCATGATGTCAGTATCAGGATACAGGAATCTGGCACGATCACAGTGTATGTCCTGGGGTGACGATATACTCAGGTACATATATCAAGGTATTACGAACATCTAACATTCATTCCAAGACGTTATGACGAACTTCTGCACCCGGTTGTAATTCGAACACGAAGTATCGATCGTAAATAAAATATGCACACAATGTATATAATAAAATAATAAAATATCTATAACTGAAATACAGGATGGCAAGGTACACTTGCTTGCGTCCGGCTGCTGATGACGGGGATCCGGTACCACGTCCAAGTCCTCAGGTCCCGTAGTACCTAGAGATAAGATACAAACTCAATCAATAAACTATCACACGGCAAACAGGGATGTGATACACGTCTATACATATGCTCAGACTCAGCTATAACTCACAGGGACAATACGCTAGAGGGTTGACCACGGTTGACTATTGGTACGATACATTAATCAAACTAATTATCTGTACAATATCATCAAACCATCCTCAAATACACAATTAATAATTATTAACCTTTCATTTCATATCATCGTTACCAAATCACAAAAAGTACTACTCTTAAATTAACCCATCATTAATTTTCAGTCCCCAAATTACCGATTAATGGTTTGATACTACACACTAGTTCACAATCAAATACGTGATCCTCAGTGTTCATCAATGTTCAAATATCATAATCTTATTTCTTAATAATTTAAATCTGTTCCTACAATAATCAATTTGCATTCAATTAGGACGACACCTTAAAATCTCATATGGCAATTTAATCCCCACTTCATTATTTATGTCTCAAATCCATCCATCATGGATATAAATTCCATAACCTTATTCAAATCATTTTTAAATCTTAATTAATTAATTTAGCATTTTTCCAACCATGTATAATATTCATAACATCTAGTTATAATCAAACCCTAAACTCCCATGCAAATAAACAACTCTAACATAAACCCTAAACTAAACATACATACATGTATAATATATAGAGGGGGAGGGAGTCGTATACCTCGACGAGGTTTCACTGGCCGGAGGGGGTGATGGCCGGAGTAGACTTGAGGTCGTGGGGAAGCTACTGGTCGGAGAACAAACTGGAGGTGGTGGTCTAGAGGGTGGAGTGGTCGATGGTGGTGGTGGAGTGTACAGCATGCCGGAGCTCGCCGGAGTGGTTGAACGGACAACAGGCCAGGCTCATGGCAGTCGAGGGTGGTGCGGGGAGAAGCTCGTGGCAATGCTCTCCGGTGAGGAGTGGTTCGTAGCCGCGGGAAGACTGGCCGGAGTGGTTGAAGCTGGGGGCAGTAGTGGCGGATAGAGGTCTCGGCCGCCAAAAAATATGCGGGTGAATCGTGGGAGCAGTGGAAGCCGTGGGGAGAGGTCGGCGCAGCAGCTCGGCCGGAGCAGTGGTGGTGCGGTGGGAATACAGGAGGCCGCCGGAGAACGTGGAGGTAGCTGTCGGGAAAGGGGTGGCCAGAGAATGTGAAGTGAAGGAGAAGAAGAAGGGGGAAGGAGAAGAAGAAAGGAAGAAGAAGAAGAAGAAGAAGAAGAAGAAGAAGAAAAAGAAGAAGAAGAAGAAGAAGAAGAAGAAGTGTTCGGTTGGGGTTTTGAATGTAGAAGAGGGAGGAGAGAGAGAGGGGGTGAGGTTTTCAAAGCTTCCTTGGGATTAGGGCTGGCATGGGAAAGAGGGGTGTGATGGAGACATTTTATAGGATGGTGTGTGATGATTGGATGGTGGGGATTGACCCATTTCAAATGGGTGGTGAGGATTACTCATGAAGAAAATTGTTTCTTCATGCAAATAAGAGGGGGGGATTATTGACCGGTCAAAGAAGAGGGTTGGCCTCTTCATTGGCCTTGACCAATGAGGGTGTGCCATATGTCACAATATTTGTAATTTAGCCCCTTAAGTTTGGGTAATTGCACAAACACATAAAATGATAGAAAAATTGTGGGGAAAATGGTGTTTGGTATTTTGTAGAGTGAGGGGGTATTGTGTATTTTGCATGGGCTTAAATAAATGGTTATTTGAATTAAATGGGGATTAAAATAGGATTAGTCAAAGTTGGTATCCCCAATTTAATTAGAATAAATTGTCATGTGCTTTTTAATTAAATGGGGGCACATGGGATCTCAATGAGAATGACACAAAGGTCATTCATGGTGTAGGCTTGGTGTCAGTCTTGGACCCTTTAATTGGTCCGGCTCAACGGGTTGAGTTGGTGCCTCAAAATTGATGGCAACGACACAGGTGCGCGACACAGAATCTAAATAAGGATTTTGGTTACGGAAAATTGTGCAATTAATTTAGAGCACAAGGAAATATGATTTTGAGCGACGGGAAAGTCCAGCGCCTAAATTGGCGTGTCAAGTCAAAAGTGCAATAATCTGTTGGAATTTATGGCCTGATATTGGGCTCCAAATAATTTAACAATGGTAGGGTGCACCGAGGGTTTAATTAAAATAACAGACATCTGTAACCTTACTCTAAGCCTCAATCATCTGCTGCTAAAACAAAATTTTCCATCCCATACCAAACTATCTATAAAAATATTTGAGGGTGTTTAAATCCTTCCCAACTTAGAAAAATTTTGTTCCCGAAATTAAAAGTAAGGCACGATAATAGCTAAGAGAATTTAAAAGCAAGCTGGTAATCAAATACGGTACATAAATTCGTACCTTGGTCCTCAAATAAATACGGGAAACGTTGTCGAATGGAATCCTCGCGCTCCCAGGTAGACTCGCCTGGCGAATGATGCTTCCATGCAACTCTGACCAGTCGAATAGTCTGACCTCTCAAAGTCTTCTCACTGTGATCGAGTATCTCCACTGGCTGCTCTACGTAAGATTAACTGGGCCCGATTGTAATCTCCGAATGATCAAACACGTGGCTAGGGTCTGCCACGTATCTCCTCAATGCGATACATAAAATACGTCATGCACTCCTTCTAATGATGGAGGCAATACAAGACGATAAGCCACTTCGCCAACTCGTTCTAAGATGTCAAAAGGTCCGATGTACCTCGAACTCAGCTTGCCTCTGCCTCCGAATCTGATGGTACAACGAGTAGGCGATATTCTTAAAAATATATGGTCACCTTCCTTGAACTCCAAAGGTCTGCGGTGCGTATCTACCCAATATTTCTGTCTGTCCTGTGCTGCACGCAGGTGGCTCTGAATCTGCTTGACCTTCTTCACTGTCTGTGTCACCAACTCTGGACCAAGTATTTGACGCTCTCCCACGTCATTCCAATATATCGGTGACCTACACTTTCTGTCGTATATTGCCTCATAAGGTGACATCTGTATGCTAGCCTGGTAGCTGTTATTGTAGAAGAATTCCACCAAGTGTAGATGGTCCTCCCAAGATCCTCCAAAATTGATCATGCACGCTCTCAACATATCTTCTAGTATCTGTATCGTACGCTCTGACTAGCCATCAGTCTGTGGATGATATAAAGTGCTGAACTTGAGACGAGTTTCTAGACTCTCCTGCATACTCCGCCAAAAATGTGATGTAAATCTGGAATCACGATCCGATATGATGCTGACAGTCACTCCATATAGTCATAATATTTGCCTCATATACATGTCAGCTAATATCTCCGTGGACTGCCCAACTCTGAAGGGCAAGAAATGTGCAGACTTGGTGAGTCTGTCTATGACAACCCAAACTGCATCCTTCTCGTTAGGGCTCCGTGGGAATCCTGTGATGAAGTCCATGGTAATGTGTTTCCACTTCCACTCAAAAATGGAAAGCGGCTGCAATAGTCCTGCAGTCCTCTGATGTTCATCCTTGACTTGATGACAAACTAGACATCTCGCCACGAATCTTGCAATCTCTCTCTCTTCATCCTATGCCACCAGAAATGTTGCCTCAAATCTCAGTACATTTTTGTACCCCCAGGATGAATAGAATAAATTGAGCTATGAGTCTCGGTCATCAACTCCTAGCGTAGCTCGCCACTCGGAACGTATAGGTGATCTCCACACCTTAACGTTTCGTCTTCATGAATCTTGAGTCCCGTCTGCATGTCGGCCTCTATCCTTTCTCGTAGACGTTGAGATCTCGCATCTGTAGGCAGGGCTGCCTTGATCCTCTCAATCAATGTAGACTAAACCTCGAGACTGGCCATCTGTCCATACATGCCTGGTAATACAATCTCTATCCCAAGCTCCTAGAGATCCTCTAGTAATTACCGCTGAGTCATCAAAAAGTATGCCATGGGCTTCCTGCTTAAGGCATCTGCTACTACATTCGCCTTGCCAGGGTGGTACTGCAACTCAATATCATAATCTGTTATCAACTCTAGCCAGCACCTCTGCCTCATATTAAGCTCCTTCTGCGTGTAGACATACTTCAAACTTTTGTGATCTGTGTAAATCTCAACACGCTCACCATAAAGGTAGTGTTGCCATAGCTTTAGTACAAATATTACTGCAGCTAGCTCTAGATCGTGCGTCGAATAGTTCTTCTTATGAACTCTCAGCTGTCTCGATGCGTAGGCTATCACCTTGCCGTGTTGCATCAGTACACATCCTAATCTGCTCTCAGACGCATCATTATACACTACAAATCCTTCTGATCTCGAAGGTAGTGTCAAAATCGGTGCTGATGTCAGACGCTTCTTCAGCTTATCGAAAGCCGTCTGACACTCTTCGGTCCAGATAAACTCCTCGCCTTTACGCGTCAGTCGCATCATAGGCGCAGCAATCCTCGAGAAGTTTTCTATGAACCTCTGATAATATCCGACAAGTCTGAGGAAACTCCTAACCTCTGTAACTGATGTAGGGGTAGGCTATGTCTCAACTGCAGCTATCTTCTCCGGGTCAACTGATAGTCCATCTCCGGTGATTATGTGTCCCAGAAATGGTACTCTATCCAAGCAGAACTCATATTTGCTGAGCTTGGCGTATAGCCTCTCCTATCTCAGCGTCTCTAACACAATCCTGAGATGTCTCTCATGCTCCTCCTGACTCTTGGAATACACCAAGATGTCGTCGATAAATACCACCATGAACTTATCTAAGTACTGGTGGAAGACATTGTTTATCAGACTCATAAATACCGCTGGCGCATTGGTTAAACCAAACGGCATGACTAAAAACTCATAGTGCCCATACTTCATCCGAAAAGCCGTCTTCGAGATGTCCTCTCTCGGTACCTTGATCTGATGATAACCGGATCTGAGATCGATCTTCGAGAATACACATGCACCACTAAGCTGATCAAATAAATTATCGATGCATGGCAGTGGATACTTGTTCTTTATTGTTATAGCATTTAACGCCCTGTAATCGATAAACAAGCGTACCGTCCCGTCCTTCTTCGGTACAAATAGAATGGGTGCTCCCCATGGAGATACACTAGCCCATACGAAACCCTTATCTAAGAGATCATCTACTTGGACTTTCAACTCAACCAACTCCTTCGGTGCTAGTATGTAAATGGAAGAAGTAACTGGCTCGGCTCTGGGAGTCAACTCTATAGTGAACTCAATCTCTCTGTCAGGTGGCAGTCCTGAGAGATCCTCTACAAACACATCCTCGAACTCTGATATAAAGTGAGGGTACATCGGTTCACCTTCTGCAATGTGTGTCTCTAGGGTAGGTTGGACACCATGCTCTCGGGCTCCCCGAAGAAAGTCAAACTTTGGGTGATCTGGAGGTCTAAATATGACACAACCACGACGGTAATCTAGCGTTGCATGGTATTGGCTCAACCAATCCATGCCTAGGACAATGTCATAGTCCGGCATGGAGAAAACCAAAAATTGGGCACGCATCTCTCGCCCACAGACAACTACTGAAGATGATCTACAAGTGTCGCTAACAGGTACTATTCCACCTCCAGTAAGAATCCTCTTGATCTTCGAAAGGGGTACAGTAGCTATTCTATAGGTGGCCACAAAACTAGCAGATATAAAAGAGTGTATGGCACCAGAATCAAATAGGACTACTGCTGGTAATGAAGCTACTAAGATAGTACCTGCGATCACTTCTCCGGCTGTCGCTGCCTCCTCTATAGTCATCGCATAGGCCTGACCACGTCTCGGTGTCGGTGCCCTCGGCTGCTGCTGTCGAGCCTGCTGGAAGCGATCTTCCTGTGGGGCCAAGGGTGGCCTCCTCTGATTTCCCCCTGGTGCTGGTGGTCGCTGTGCTCCAGCTCCTGCGTAAGGCGGCCTCAGTCCAGGAGGCTACTAATAAGGCCTCGGTGCTGGCAAGGCTGGCCGATGAACCATCTGTACTGGATCCCTCTGGTCGGGGCAATCCCGGATGGCATGCTAGCCCGATCCATATCTCAGACATACCCCCAGTCTTCGTCAACAGTCCCTCAACAAATGTCCCCTCTTACGGCAGAAATGGCATATGGGAACCACTGCTCCCTGCAGGGGTGCTGCTCTCTGCTGCTGCTGCTGTACTAGAGGACGCTTCGCAGGTCCTCCCTGCGGGGCTCAAACTGCTGATGACGACTCACATGAGCGCTTTAGGCTGGCCTCCATCTTGTTGATGTGATCCTGGCGTCGTACTGCTAGTAATACCTCGGAGTAAGAGGTGTGGGCTATGGACCCGATAAACCTCTGGGTCTCAAAACTCAGGCCTTCATAAAACTTCCCGGCTTTTACCTCCTTGGTGGGTATCAGGTACGGTGCAAACCTGCTCAGGCGGAGGAACTCAGCATTGTATTCCTCTACAGTCATACTCCCCTGCCTGAGGTTCTGAAATCTATCCCGAAGCTCTTCTCGGGCAGTGGAGGATATGTACATCTCCTGGAAGAGCCTAGAGAACTCTTCCCATGTAGCCCGGTCTGGTCCCAAATGCTGCTCCTCTGAAAGCCACCAGTGATGTGCGTTGCCAGTGAGCTGCATCCTGACGGCAGACATCCATCGGTGTTGGGGGAGGTCGATAGCCTCCAGCTGGTGCTGAATGCTGGTGAGCCATGCGTGGACCTCTGTCGGCTCCTCTTTGCCAGCAAAAGGTTGTGGCATCATATGACGGAAGTCTATGACAGACCCCATCGTCGACTGGTGTACTGGCGGTGATGCCTGCCCCAAGGCCATCACAATACTCTCTCTCAGGGTCTCAGCCTGGCACTACTAGGCCTGCTGCTGAGCCTGCTGCTGGACCTGCTGCTGGACCTGCTGCTGGGCCTGCATCATCGCATATACCATCTGGAACATTTGTGTCCCATCCATGGGTTGCCCTGCGGGGAATAGCATATAGGGCATCTGGGGTAGGAATGGTGGAGGTGGTGGTAGTTGCTGCTCCTCCTGACTCGGGGCCCTCTGATCCTCAGGTCCTGCCTGACGCGGAGTCTGATGCCCATCCGAAGGCACCTCGGGCTGCCCCGATGACTGTCCCAGGGGACAAAAACCTTGTCATGCCCCGGTTCTAAAGATAAGGAACCAAGTCACGTGTCAATGGCCAGCAGCACACTTCGGCGGGCATCCCAATCTAATAGGCCCGTCGGAGTGCACCTAAGCTGTAAAGTACAATGAATAACCCAACACAAAATACATAAGTAGTCAATCTAAATCTCATCCACAGGCAACAGATATAAGAGCACATAAAGGTAATTATAACAACTAATGTGCAGAAAGAAAATATCACGAGATAATGTATCATAGTACAAATAATAGAGTAGTCACACAGGAACAAACCCGCTAGTACAAAATACTGAAAAAAAGTAAGCAATAAGATAACTTAGAACGGCATCAGATAACTAGATAGTAATATCGTTCCAAGGATAGAGTCACTACCAGAGATCAGACGAAGTCCTCGGGGATGACCTCGTCCTCGGCAGTGGGTCCTGCTGCTAGATACGTACCCGGACCGTACTCCTCTGGGTAAACCTTGTCGCCTAAACCTGGAAGGGAACCAGGTCCTCAGAGGGACGTAACAAGGTACAAAAATATAGCAAGCCAAGTATAACAGAAAGTACAAGTACAACGAGGGGTAATCTATCATAACCAAACAAGTGTGATACAGTTTAAAGACAATGTTCGACGCATGGGCTGTCCAAAATAAAACCGTAGCTCCGAACACAGAGACACACGAGGTGTACCGTAGCTCCGATCAGAGAGTCACACAGGTGATACAACTACTCTAGATACAGGATCACTATATATACATATATAAGCGCATGCAGAGGAGCCCAAACGTCTAGTAACTGTCTTCTCCTTCCCAAGCGGTCAACGATGGTGCACTGAACCTGAACCTCTATCTAACAGTCTCGTCACACAGAAATAACTCAACAGACTCAACAGACGCGACCCTAAGGTCGTCCCAGTCTCCGGTCATGATGTCAGTATCAGAATACAGGAATCTGGCATGATCACAGTGAATGAGTGTGTCCTGGGGTGATGATATACTCAGGTACGTACATTGAGGTGTTACGAACATCTAACATTCATTCCAAGACGTTACGATGAACATCTGCACCCGGTTGTGATTCGGACGCGAAGTATCGATCGTAAACAAAATATGCACATAATATACATAATGAAATAATAAAATATCTATAACTGAAACACAGGGTGGCAAGGTACACTTGCCTGCGTCCGGCTGCTGATGACGAGGATCCGGTACCACGTCCAAGTCCTCAGGTCCCATAGTACCTAGAGATGAGATACAAACTCAATCAATAAACTATCACGCGGCAAACAGGGATGTGACACACGTCTATACATATGCTCAGACCCAGCTACAACTCACAGGGACAATATGCTAGAGGGTTGACCACGGTTGACTATTGGTATGATACATTAAATCAAACTAATAATCTGTACAATATCATCAAACCATCCTCAAATACACAATTAATAATTATTAATCTTTTGTTTCATATCATCGTTACCAAATCACAAAAAGTACTACTCTTAAATTAACCCTTCATTAATTTCCAGTCCCTAAATTATCGATTAATGGTTTGATACTACACACTAGTTCACAATCAAACACATGCTCCTCAGTGTTCATCAATGTTCAAATATCATAATCTTATTTCTCAATAATTTAAATAAGTTCCCACAATAATAAATTTGCATTCAATTAGGACGACACCTTAAAATCTCGTATGGAGATTTAATCCCCACTTCATTATTTATGTCTCAAATCCATCCATCATGGATATAAATTCCATGTCCTTATTCAAATCATTTTTAAATCTTAATTAATTGATTTAGCATTTTTCCAACCATGTATAATATTCATAACATCTAGTTATAATCAAACCCTAAACTCCCATGCAAATAAACAACTGGAGGTCGTGGGGAAGCTACTGGCCGGAGTAGACTGGAGGTCATGGGGAAGCTACTGGTCGGAGAACAAACTGGAGGTGGTGGTCGAGAGGGTGGAGTGGTCGATGGTGGTGGTGGAGTGTACAGCAGGCCGTAGCTCGCCGGAGTGGTTGAACGGACAGCAGGCCGGGCTCGTGGCAGTCGAGGGTGGTGTAGGAAGAAGCTCGTGGCGATGCTCGCCGGTGAGGAGTGGTTTATAGCCACGGGATATAAACCCCCTGAATTTTCACAATTATTAAAACTTGGATTTTTCCAATTTTCTGGAATTTTCTGGGAATTTTCTGAAATTAAAATCAAGGTTCTTAATTAATAAATAATTTTAGTTATTAATAAATAATATTAAAATATCATGGAAATAACATTTTTGGGTGTAAAATGAGAAACTGGACTTAGGGTAATTTTTCTGGATTTTTCTGGGCCTCAGACCTATTTTTAAATACCTCAAAACTATTTTAATTAATTAATTAATTAAACTATTTATTAATTTTTCTGGATTTTTCTGGGCCTCGTATCTTGCACCCTGTATCTCCGTTTTCGATTCCGTAAATTACGTTACGAAGCCTGTATGACCCTCTTGGTGCCCGGATAAACCGCTCGGGGCATCGCGTCCTGTGGTGATCGCACACCGCGATCCAAAAACAGGAAAAACCAGACCCTGTTTTACCCCGGAACTGAGTACGCCCCGCCAAACGGGATGACTTGGTTGCGTGCGGTCTTCACAGATACGTGTGCGTCGTCGATACGGACGTGTGAGATTTCACGGAAGCTGATTCGGGTGTGCGTGCACACCGAAATCAACGCGTATCCGTGGACATCGCCCCGTATCCGACTTTTCTACAATTTGCTCTAACTTCTTCTACACTCGTCAGATCGAGACAAAACTTGCGCCATCGGACTCGTAGCGATACGCTGGTCCAGTGGGTCAAGTTTGGTTCGATTCTGAGAACGTTGACGAAATCGCGTGTCGCGGGCCCCACAGGCCCCGCTCGACGGGCGATTTTGTGATCGGCTCATCGGAATCGAAATCTGGAAGTTTCGTTGGGTTCGTATCAGCGTTCCTGACCTGTTGACACTAAGTTTGGTGAATTTGGAGACCGATGACCCGGACATATTTTTCGGTGCAAAGCGGGCCCACCGGCGGACCCCGTTTTGACCCGAAACTGCCGTTTTGCCCTTGTCTCCAAATTGGACCCAAGGATAGGCATTTCTAGCTATTTGACATCTTCTGAGCGTGTTGGTAATGTCTATTTCAGCTTTTGGACTCATCTCTGGAAATTTCCCTGAGAACAATTAATCGGATCCAAACAACAGGCAAGTACCTGCACTTCAAGTTAAATCTTTATATTGTGATAATTAATTCCCTGCTTTACTAGTACCCTTGATGATTACACCTAGTGTTAGGAATACTGGAATTCATGTCTTGAATATTTGGAGTTCATGTCTTGTTTTTCATGTCGGGTGGGAGAATACTAGAAGGCATGTAGTTTACCCTTCCCCTTGTCATATTTAATAGCTGTTGGTACCCGACTGTACCTCAGCTGAATCTCGATTTTCCCTGTTTAATAGCCGTTTATGACGGCCGAATTAGCCTTATAAACTCCTACATGCCAACTATGTATTCTAAAACAAACACAAGTTCACACAGATAGTTTCTGGTCTTGTTATATTTCTTGCCGACTGTTGTAGTTTCATTTCCTGTCACATTTATTTCTGTTTTCTTATATTCCTGTTTACAGCTTTAACTCTGAGATATTGATGTTCTTTTACGCAGTTTTTTCAACATGATACTCAATTTAAATTATCATAAATATTTAGTTTAATCTTGTTGTGCACTGTGTACTTTGCTCCTTTCTTGACTGGATCTGTTGATTTAGGCGATGATGAGGACCTTGCCCCTACATATTATGGTCCCTATGAGGGAACAAATGATACTTATGAGGAGCCAGATCCCACCCAGAAGACCCCTGCTGCAGAGTAGATAGCAGTAGCTATTTTTTATTTATTGCTCTTTATCTTAGTAATCGGGTTTGTCCCCGATTTCATTCTGATTTCTATACTAAACATCTGAATCTGTTGTCGCATTTATTTCATCTGAAATCTTAAGTATCTGTTTCTCATTATTATCTTGCCTATGTTATTTGTGAATGAGCTAGATTAGTTAAATGTGGATTTGACCTAGACAGCGTACTACCGCCGACTCTGCGGCGTAGGCTGGACGTACCCACGCACTCGTGCCCGAATTTTCGGGTACGGGTCGTGACACGTTTTTTATGGTGGCCCATGCAGGTCCTATCCTTAAATAGGGTAATACCCTAGGACAGGGTATGGAATAAGATTGAGGATTCTAGGAAAAGCTCATTCACAGTATAGGGTCCTTATTTCAATTCTTGATATCATTTCTGCTCAATTTTCCTATCGCCTTTGATTTTCAAGTAATCTATTCTGATCTTCCTATCCCTTAATCTTTCAGAATAGTCCAGACAAGGAACACAGTAGGAGGCACATCAGAACCAGCTGAGCAGAATGTGCCCGAGACTCTTGCACTCCCGCCGCCTCCATCTGTTCCGGCAGTTACTCTGGATGGGGCACAGCTACTTGGAGAATTCCAGGGACTGGTGGAATCCCAGAAAGAACAGACTGCACTTCTGTGAACCAGCCTCTCAGAAGCTCTTAGGTCCCAGGAGTCGCCACTCAAGAGGCCAGGGAGTGCCAAAGACTTCAAGAATCTTAGACCCCTGAAATTCTACGGAACTGAGGGCATTCTCTATGCCGATGAGTGGATAGAGAATGTCGAAAGACTCCTGAAGACTGCTCGGGTCCCTGATGACCTCAAAGTGGAGTCCGCAAGCCTGCAACTGTTCGATATTGCTCGAACCTGGTTCAGAGATGAACCCCAACTATCTGCTCCTGACCTCACCTGGGAGGACTTCAAGAGGCTATTCAAGGAGAAATTCTACCCCGAAGTGGCTCGGAAAGCTCTCGAAAGCCAATTCGAGAGACTGGAATAAGGTAACCTATCTGTTGATGAGTATACTGCTGAATTTAGCAGGTTAAGCCACTTTGCGGAGTACATGGTTCGTACCCCAGAGGACAGAGCCCGTAGATTCAAGAAGGGGCTATCTCCGGATATTCGGCTTGCTGTCACCACCAGCCGAGCTCGCACCTATGAGGAAATCTTGAGCGTGGCACAAGGCGTTGAGAGAGACATGGGGCATAAAGTAAAATGAGAGAGAGATACCGAAAATACGGGACCCAACAAATGCCCTTTTCAACAGCAACAACAGCAGAGGGCCCCGCAGCAAACTCAGCGTCCTCTCCCTCGAGCTCCAGTACCCCAACACAGGCTCAAGGACAGAACCAACAAGCTGCTGCTTGTAACTTTTGCCAAAAACCAGGTCATACTTGGCAAGTCTGCAGGAAGAGGCTATGTGCCTGCCTCTACTGCGGCTCAGCAGCGCATCAAATGAGGGACTGTCCAGCTGCTCAAGGACGCACCGCTGCACCCAAGGCTCCAGTCCAGGCCAGGCTTCCAGCAGCACAGTAGAGGGGACCCCTGCTTCCAACACAACAAAAATGCTTTGCTCAGCACCAACAGCAGCAACAGAGGGGTGCACCGCAGCAAGGCCGTGCTTATGCAATGACTCTGGAAGAAGTTGAAGCTACAGCAGACGTGATCACAGGTTCTGTGCTTATAAATTCAATACCAGCTATTACTTTATTTGACTCTGGAGCTTCACATTCATTCATGTCAGTAGATTTCCTTATGAAGCATAGCTTAATCACTAAACCCCTTAGGAATTGTTATAAGATCATTACCGGTGGAGAAATTATCCCGGTTAGTGATGCCTGTAACAATTGTCCTATTACATTATGTGGAAGAGAACTGTATGCTAGGCTACTTGTAATGCCAGTTCCCAGTTTTGATATTATACTGGGTATAGATTGGTTGAGTCAACATTATGCCACTATAGACTGCCACAGAGGTAGTGTAATCTTCAGGCCCCCTGACAAGCCAGAATTTGAATTTGCTAGAGGTTCTAGAGAAATGGGTAATAACAAAATTTGTGGAGCCCTAGTAACAAAAGAATTGCCACTACCCATCATCTCTGAATACCTTGATGTCTTCCCTGAGGATCTTCCAGGCTTACCCCCAGACCGAGAAGTTGAATTCTCTATTGACTTAGTGCCGGGAGCAGCACCAGTATCTCAAAATCCCTACAGAATCAACAAGAAGGAGATAATAGAACTAAATGAGCAAATCAAAGAGCTAGAAGACAAATGTTTCATTAGGTCTAGTGTCTCACCCTGGGGAGCTCCAGTATTATTTGTGCCCAAGAAGGACGGAACATCCCGAATGTGTATTGACTATAGGGCCTTGAATGCCTTAACAATTAAGAATAAGTATCCCCTACCCAGGATAGATGACTTATTTGATCAGGTAAGTGGAGCTCGGGTATTTTCAAAGATTGATTTGAGGTCTGGTTACCACCAAGTAAGGGTGAGAAAGGAAGACATCCCTAAAACTGCTTTCAATACCCGGAATGGACACTACGAATTCTTAGTAATGCCGTTCGGGTTGACGAATGCTCCAGCAATTTTTATGAACTTGATGAACAGAGTCTTTCAGAAATATCTAGACAAATTTGTAGTGGTCTTTATTGATGATATTTTGATCTACTCCTAAACCCCCGAAGAACATGAAGAACATTTGAGGCTAGCATTGGAGACTTTGAGGAAGGAAAAACTTTATAGAAAATTATCTAAATGTGCATTTTTCCTAGACAAAGTAGAATTCTTGGGACATGTTGTGACTGGAGATGGAATAGCAGTAGATCCTAAGAAGATAGCGGCAGTAGAATCCTGGCCCACTCCAGACTCTGTAGCAGAGATTAGAAGCTTCCTGGGACTAGCTGGCTACTATCGGAAGTTTGTGAAGGACTTTGCTAGAATTGCTGAACCCATAACAAAATTAACAAGGAAGAACGAAGAGTTCACCTGGACTGATGAATGTCAGCATGCTTTTGAAGAATTGAAGAAAAGGCTGACTACTGCCCCTATTCTGACCTTACCTTCTGGAACCGGAGGATTCGCTATTTATAGTGATGCTTCTGGAAAAGGTCTAGGTTGTGTATTGGAGCAAAACAAGAAGGTAATAGCATATGCCTCTAGACAGCTTCGACCTCATGAAAAGAACTATCCAACTCATGATTTAGAATTGGCAGCTGTCATTTTTGCTCTTAAGCTATGGAAGCATTATCTTTATGGAGAAAAGGTGGAAATATTTAAGTCTAAAATATATCTTCACCCAGAAAAAGCTAAACATGAGGCAAAGAAGGTGGCTGAAACTAATGAAAGATTTTGATATCACCCTTCAATATCATCCTGGAAAGGCCAACGTAGTTGCTGATGCTCTAAGCAGATATCCTATGGCGATGTACTTGACTATGGACAGACACTTGCTCGAGGACTTGGAAAGTTTAGGTATTGAGGTAATTATCCCAGGAAAAAAAGGCCAAATGATGAACTTGCAGATTCAGTCTACTTTAATAGACAAGATCAAGGAGACTCAGTTTCAAGACGAAGGGCTGCGAAGCCTTCGAGGTCAAGTGCACGCTGGATTAGTGGAAGATTTTAGAATTCATGAAGATGGATCACTGAGGCATGGCGATAGATTATGTGTACCTCAAGGAGACATAAGGGAAGAAATTATGCAAGAGGCACACAGATCGCAATACTCTATACATCCAGGAGCCAACAAGATGTACAAGGACCTGAGGACGCATGTTTGGTGGTATGGCATGAAAAGAGAAGTAGCCAGGTTCGTATCTCATTGTTTAGTGTGCCAACAAGTTAAGGCAGAAAGACAAAGACCTGGAGGATTGCTTCAACCACTACCCATTCCGGAGTGGAAGTGGGAACATATCATAATGAATTTTGTTTTCGGACTTCCAAGGACACCTAGTGGAAAGGATGCAATTTGGGTGATAGTGGACAGACTGACCAAGTCTGCACATTTTCTACCTTTCAAAGTAGGGCTATCTACAGAAAAGCTGGCAGATTTATATATCAGACATATTATTAGGTTGCATGGAGTTCCAGTAAGTATTGTCTCCGACCGAGGTTCAAGATTCACCTCTCACTTCTGAAAGAGCTTACAAGCCAGCTTGGGGACTTAACTCAAATTCAGCACAGCTTATCATCCCCAAACCGATGGACAATCGGAACGTACAATCCAGACACTTGAAGATATGCTTCGTACATGTGTTCTGGATTTTGGAGGATCCTGGGAAGACTATCTACATCTTGTGGAGTTCTCTTATAATAATAGTTACCAAGCAAGTATTGAGATGACTCCATTTGAAGCTCTGTATGGACGAAGATGTCGTACCCCGCTATCATGGGACGACGTCGGAGAAAGAGCCCTACTGGGACCAGAAATGGTGATCGATTCAACTGAGAAGGTAAAACAAATAAGGGACAGACTTCGAGTGGCTCAAGACAGGCAAAGACATTGGGCAAATAGCCACCGAAGGCCCTTAGAATTTGAGGTAATTAAATTTATAAATTCAAGTCACTTTAAATATTTTGATTATGGAACTAAGACTTGATTATGACTTTATTAAAGGTTGGAGAACTGGTATTCTTGAAGATTTCCCCGACACGTGTCACCATTAGGTTCGGAAGGAGTGGAAAACTCAGCCCAAGATTTATTGGACCTTTTGGCATACAGGAGAAAATCGGAGAAGTGGCATACCGACTGGCATTGCCACCCTCTCTAGATGGAGTCCATAACGTCTTCCACGTGTCGCAGCTGAGAAAGTACGTGTCAGACCCCAGCCACATTTTGGATCACTCAGAGCTCGAAGTAGGCCCAAGTTTGACTTACCAAGAGCAACCCGTGGAGATACTGGATTAATCGGAGAAAGTTCTACGGAACCAGGTTATTTCCCTGGTTCGCGTAGCTTGGAAGCACCATTCTCCCGGCGAATCCACCTAGGAGCGAGAAGACGAGATTAGAGAGCGCTACCCTTATCTTTTTGAACACTGAGGTATATTTTAATTCCCGGCCTTTCCTTTCGTCCCATTGTTATTCTTAAATTTCGAGGACGAAATTTTTATAAGTTGGGTAGATTGTAAACCCCCTGAATTTTCACAATTATTAAAACTTGGATTTTCCCAATTTTCTGGAATTTTTTGGGAATTTTCTGAAATTAAAATTAAGGTTCTTAATTAATAAATAATTTTTAATTATTAATAAATAATATTAAAATATCATGGAAATAATATTTTTGGGTGTAAAATGAGAAACTGGACTTAGGGTAATTTTTCTGGATTTTTCTGGGCCTCAGACCTATTTTTAAATACCTCAAAACTATTTTAATTAATTAATTAATTAATTAAACTATTTATTATTATTATTATAAATATTATTTTTAATATTATTTTTAATATTTTTCTGGGCCGGCCCGGCCCAGTGGGCCGAAGCCCAGCCCAGCCCGTTCCCTTGCGGGTCGGGCGGGTCTGCCCGGAGACCCGACCCGCCAACCCGCTGACCGCTCTCCCCAGCACCCCTCGCCGCCCGCGTCCAGCGCCGGCATCCGCGCGCAGCGCCGCCCGTTCTGCGCCCACTCCCCGCATCTTCCGCGCCACGAGCCCCTCTTCCCCGCCGTGCTCGGCCCCCCCTAACCGCCTCCTCCTCTTATTTAAGTTCCCCCCTCTCTTCTTCCTCCCAACTCCGGCCACCTAACCCTAACCCTCCTCCACGCTGCTCCGCCGCCCCAGAGCTCCGCCGACGACGCCACTCCCCGCCGACCTCCTCGCCGCGCCGCCGCAAGCCGACCCAGCCTCCTCCTCCTTCTCCCCTCTCCTCCTCCTTCCTCCAGAACCTCGCCGCCGCCTCCCAGAGCTCCGCCGCCGACCGGCCAATGCCTCCGCCTCGCCCCGACGAACACCCCCGACCACCTCCGGCTAGCCAGCGCCGCCTCAGCCTCCGGCCGGCCCGCCGCAGCTCCAGAAACCCTAATTTTTCCCCCCAATTCCTCGTGTCGTGTCGGACACGACACGGACACAAGATTTTCCTGTTTCGAAGTGCCCGGTTCAGGTACTCGTATCTTGCACCTTGTATCTTCGTTTTCGATTCCGTAAATTATGTTGCGAAGCCTGTATGACCCTCTCGGTGCCCGGATAAACCGCTCGGGGCATCGCGTCCTGTGGTGATCGCACACCGCGATCAAAAAATAGGAAAAACCAGACCCTGTTTCACCCCGGAACTGAGTACGCCCCGCCAAACGGGACGACTTGGTCGTGTGCGGTCTTCACAGATACGTGTGCGTCGTCGATACGGACGTGTGAGATTTCGCGAAAGCTGATTCGGGTGTGCGTGCACACCGGAATCAATACGTATCCGCGGACATCGCCCCGTATCCGACTTTTCTGTAATTTGCCCTAACTTCTTGTACACTCGTCAGATCGAGACGAAACTTGCGCCATCGGACTCGTAGCGATACACTGGTCCTGTGGGTCAAGTTTGGTTCGATTCTGAGAACGTTGACAAAATCGCGTGTCGCGGGCCCCACAGGCCCCGCTCGACGGACGATTTTGTGATCGGCTCATCGGAATCTAAATCTGGAAGTTTCGTTGGGTTTGTATCATCGTTCCTGACCTGTTGACACTAAGTTTGGTGAATTTGGAGACCGATGACCCGGACACATTTTTCGGTGCAAAGCGGGGCCACCGGCGGACCCCGTTTTGACCCGAAACTGCCGTTTTGCCCTTGTCTCCAAATTGGACCCAAGGATAGGCGTTTCTAGCTATTTGACATCTTCTGAGCGTGTTGGTAATGTCTATTTCAGCTTTTGGACTCATCTCTGGAAATTTCCCCGAGAACAATTAATCGGATCCAAACAACAGGCAAGTACCTGCACTTCAAGTTAAATCTTTATATTGTGATAATTAATTCCCTGCTTTACTAGTACCCTTGATGATTACACCTAGTGTTAGGAATACTGGAATTCATGTCTTGAATATTTGGAGTTCATGTCTTATTTTTCATATCGGGTGGGAGAATACTAGAAGGCATGTAGTTTACCCTTCCCCTTGTCATGTTTAATAGCTGTTGGTACGCGACTATACCTCAGCCGGATCTCAATTTTCCCTGTTTAATAGCCGTTTATGATGGCCAGATTAGCCTTATAAATCCCTACATGCCAACTATGTATTCTAAAACAAACACAAGTTCACACAGATAGTTTCTGGTCTTGTTATATTTCTTGCTGACTGTTGTAGTTTCATTTCCTGTCACATTTATTTCTGTTTTCTCATATTCCTGTTTACAGCTTTAACTCTGAGATATTGATGTTCTTTTACGCAGTTTTTTCAACATGATACTCAATTTAAATTGTCATAAATATTTAGTTTAATCTTGTTGTGCACTGTGTACTTTGCTCCTTTTCTGACTGGATCTGTTGATTTAGGCGATGATGAGGACCTTGCCCCTACATATTATGGTCCATATGAGGGAACAGATGATACTTATGAGGAGCCAGATCCCACCCAGGAGACCCTTGCTGCAGAGTAGATAGCAGTAGCTATTTTTTATTTATTGCTCTTTATCTTAGTAATCGGGTTTGTCCCCGATTTTATTCTGATTTCTGTACTAAACATCTGAATCTGTTGTCGCATTTATTTCATCTAAAATCTTAAGTATCTATTTCTCATTATTATCTTGCCTATGTTATTTGTGAATGAGCTAGATTAGTTAAATGTGGATTTGACCTAGACAGCGTACTACCGCCGACTCTGCGGCGTAGGCTGGACGTACCCACGCACTCGTGCCCGAATTTCCGGGTGCGGGTCGTGACACGGGAAGACTGGCTGGAGTGGTTGAAGCTGGGGGCAGTAGTGGCGGATGGAGGTCTCGGCCGCCAAAAAATATGCGGGTGAATCGTGGGAGTAGTGGAAGCCGTGGGGAGAGGTCGGCGCAGCAGCTCGGTCGGAGCAGTGGCGGTACGACGGGAATACAGGAGACCGCCGAAGAACGTGGAGGTAGCCGTCGGGAAAGGGGTGGCCGGAGAATATGAAGTGAAGGAGAAAAAGAAGGGAAGAAGGAGAAGAAGAAAGGAAGAAGAAGAAGAAGAAGAAGAAGAAGAAGAAGAAGAAGAGTTCGGTTGGGGTTTTGAATATAGAAGAGGGAGGAGACAGAGGGGGTAAGGTTTTCAAAACTTCCTTGGGATTAGGGCCGGCATGGGGAAGAGGGGTGTGATTGAGACATTTTATAGGATGGTGTGTGATGATTGGATGGTGGGGATTGACCTATTTCAAATGGGTGGTGAGGATTACTTATGAAGAAAATTGTTTCTTCATGCAAATGAAAGGGAGAGATTGTTGACCGGTAAAAGAAGAGGGTTGGCCTCTTTATTGGCCTTGACCAATGAGGGTGTGCCACATGTCACAACATTGGCAATTTAGCCCCTTAAGTTTGGGTAATTGCACAAACACATAAAATAATAGAAAAATTATGGGAGAAATGGTGTTTGGTGTTTTATAGAGTGAGGGGGTGTTATGTGTTTTGCATGGGCTTAATTAAATGGTCATTGAAATTAAATGGGGATTAAAATGGGATTAGTCAAAGTTGGTATCCCCAATTTAATTAGAATAAATTGTCATATGCTCTTTAATTAAATGGGGGCACATGGGATCTCAATGAGAATGACACAAAGGTCATTAATGGTGTAGGCTTGGTGTCAGTCTTGGACCCTTTAATTGGTCCGGCTCAACGGATTGAGTTGGTGTCTCAAAATTGATGGCAATGACACAGGTGCGCGACACGGGATCTAAATAAGAATTTCGGTTACGGAAAATTATGCAATTAATTTAGGGCACAAGAAAATATGATTTTGAGCGACGAAAAAGTCCAGCGCCTAAATTGGCGTATCAAGTCAAAAGTACAACAATGTGTTAGAATTTATGGGCTGATGTTGGGCTCCAAATAATTTAACAATGGTAGGGTGCACCGAGGGTTTAATTAAAATAACAGACATCTGTAACCTTACTCTAAGCCTCAATCATCTGCTGCTAAAACAAAATTTTCCATCCCATACCAGACTATCTATAGAAATATTTGAGGGGGTTTACACACCCCAAATATCATGTAGGGTATAGCCTGACCATTTATATGCCTCATAGCCTGTTATATATGATTAGCCTGACTATTGCTCACATTATAGACAACCAGATGGTTAGCCTGACCTCACATGTATCATAGCCAATCATAAATAACAAGCATGATCTAGTCCCAAGCCGATCACATAGCAAACTGATATTTCACAACATTTAGCTAGAATTCCTATTCTTTTATTTTAGTACATTTTATTTCTAACATTCACATATATATGTTCATTACTAGTTAGTTCTATATGCTGATTATATGTCTCTCCAGTATTCCTTACTTTCTAGTATTTCTTTCATCATGTATTTTCTTGTACTATTTTATTATTTTTTTAATATAACTGAAATTGCTATTAGAGTTTGTGCTTCGCTCCAATCCTGACTTGATAATATTTTCTAGAGGATCTTGAGAATTTTTTTAATACGCATTATGGTCCAGGAGTAGATGGAGATTACATTTCGGAGATTCAAAGGAGCCACTCTCCTTCGAGGAGACACCACCCGCAGTTATTTAGACAGCACTTAGCCTAGTTTATTTATGTATTAGATTGTTCTAACTATGAGACTTGGGTATATTATGTTGAGATAGTTAGACTCTAGACTTTTGTTATTGAGTTGTGTTCTAGACTTATGTCAGAACTTCTTTATATCTTTCATATCTTATCGTGCCATTAACCTTCTTATAGTTATTGTGATTATGTACCTTATGAATTGATGATCATATCATATTCATTGTCCTTTTTATGAAGTTGAGATCATTGACATGTCATTTTGTGAGTTGCGTTAGTAGTATTGAGACCTAGACAATGTTCTACCGTCGATGCTGCGGCGTAGACTGGACGTACCCACGGCTCATGCCCAAATTTTGGGTGCGGGTCATGACACATTTTAGTGGTGGTCCATGTAAAATGCCTATTCCTAGAAATCGTATATACCCTTTTTAATTATTAATTATTAATTTAATTATAGTAATTAGTGGCTAATTAGGTAAAAT
Organism: Iris macrosiphon; assembly: GCA_036927795.1. Taxonomy (NCBI): domain Eukaryota; kingdom Viridiplantae; phylum Streptophyta; class Magnoliopsida; order Asparagales; family Iridaceae; genus Iris; species Iris macrosiphon. The sequence continues at coordinate 52,532,010 of JAYESA010000011.1, forward strand.
AGATTTTTATTAATTTTTATTTTAGGTGTTCGTGCACTTAGGGGACTTGTGGGACCATCAGGAATTTTTCAAAATTTATTTCATGTGGGAGACCCATTGAGCAGTTACTAGCTTAATGATGTGCATTAATATAATCTAGAATTTTTCTATGAGTATATATATATATATATATACAAATATATATATATATGCATATATATTTAATTGGAAAAGATTTATAAAAGAAAAGAAACAAAACAAAACAAAACTATTAAATAAACTATTACTAACTTAACAACTATTACAACCACAACTATCCCATCCATTCCCATGCAACCACAGCCGCCCCTTTTTCATATTCGTAGCAGCCCTTAGCAAGTTCACCCACCTAGCAAAATAACAAAGTCCAAGCAAACCTTTTCCAAATAACCATCAGACCCCCCCCCCCCCAGCCCGAGTACGTGAACCAACTGGACCCCCTCTCTCTCTTTCGTATATATATATATACATATATATAATTTTATTTCAATAAAACCCTAACCCTATAATCATCCAAACCCTTCCTCTTCCCATCTAGACCTAGAGAGCGCCGCCACCGCAGCCGGAGAACCCTGCAGGCCATCCAAACCGATCCCGACGACCGCGACCACGCGCACTGCAGAATTCCGCAGCGAGGTACCTGTGTTCCAAAATTATTTTTCGTCGTCTCGCTTAACCAAACGCTACCCCGTCTTTATCGGTATGCTCACCCCTTAACCCTCCTCCATATCTGTGTGATAGTAGACCTCAAACAACGCGTAACCATAGGCGAAAACAGCGCCAAAGTTGGCGGAAATAGACCGAATTCTGGAATCGCAGAAAACTACGGTGATCACTCATGTTTCCGAGTTCGTGTCTCCCACCACAGAGATCCGAATTCGATGATTCTTTTTGGTATGCGTAGACCACTTGACCTAGTTTAATTTTTGTTAAATAACCCTAGATTATTAACTATTGTAGACAGAATTAAATTCGTTGGAAAACCCCGCGAACACACTTTTTTAGATTTCTAAAAGTTGTGAAACGGAGCGCGCTCTGCCAAACGGGACTGCCCTGCCGTGTACCAAGTGTACCAAACGGTACGCACAGCATAATCGGATACGTGAGAGTTCGCGAAAACTGATTCGGACGCGTGTGCACGCCGAAATCAGCCCGTATTCGCGGACACACCCCGTATCGCAACTTTGGTGAAAGTCGTGCGTATTTTGTGCACGCTCGTCAGATTGCGACGAAACTTGTGCCACTGGACTCGTGGTAACGTGCTGGTCCAGTGACCCAATTTTCACGTAATTCTGAGACAGTTGACCAAGTTGCCAATTGGCGGGTCCCACGGTTGACTTTGGACGAAATTGTGTTCGGCCCATCGAAATCCATATTTGGACATACCGTTGGGTTTGTATTGACATCTAGAGTTATTTGACCTATAATTTGTCCCATTTAGAGACTGTTACCCTTGGCACATTTTTCGGTGCAAAGTGTGCCACACATGGATCCCGTTTTGACCCAAAATTACTGTTTTACCCCTGTGTCCAAATTAGACGAAAGAAAAGTAGTTTCTAGCTATTTTGCTTATTTTGGGAACGTTGGTGATGTTTATTTCAGCATCCGAAGATATTTGTTCTGTGGCCGTAGCTTCTGATCCTATGTGATTGACTTCTGGACAGTACACCTTGCAGCTTTCTTACCAGGCAAGATACCTTGCCAAATTGTTTATAGTACTTTGCATGCTATTTATATTTCTGTTTATTCATTACATTTCTGTATATTTATTGTATGTATAGTTCGTTCAGTCATTACTTTATATATTAGATATGTTGACACACACTTGACACCTAGTATCATGAGAGGACAATCATTAGGCGTATGGACTTTTAACCACTCTGGTAAACCGTAGTATATAGTTCGCACTACGGGCGTGTGTCGCGCTGGTCGCTACCCCCGTGGTATGTCAATTTTTGGAGTCTCGCTGGTCGCTACCCCCGCGGTATGTCGATTTCTGATGTCCATTGACGTGTGTGTGAGTTGTGAGGTAGATCGAGTAGCCTACCCTTGTCCATACGTCAAAAAGTTATCCTCATTTGCATTCATATAGATTGTCTTGTACAGCGTACTTATTTATTTTTAAATATTATGCATGTTTACTGTATTCAAATTGGCTTACTTTTTTTGTATCTTGTTACGTCCCTCTGAGGACTGGTCCCCTGCTAGGTGTATCTGTTCTTGAGTATTTGCAGGAGCACAGATTTGTATGGTTACATATGTTTCGAGGAAGTCTTCTTTTCGAGCCCCGTGGTCGTTAGTTGGTATTCTTATATTGTGTTTATTGTGTTGTGCTTTTCCATTCGAGTTGGTAGTGGATTTGTTTCCATCCAACTATCATCTTTAGATACTTCTTATCGAGATCTAGTTATATAGATGTTGGTTATTTATTTATATTGATTTTCGTGGATGAGATTTAGATTGTACCCTGTGACTTGTAATAAATTTTATACCACTTGTGGATTTGACATTCATATTACAACGTACGTATGGGTTATGGTTTCCATATATTGGAGTTGCCATATCCATGCGGCTGACATGCTTACGTGTCCTAGTCCTACATATTTTTGGGACTGGGGCATGACATAGTTTTGTGGTGGCCCATGTAGGTCAAGAGTATATTGTCTCGGTTATATTATTGTACCGAACAAGCCTGCACCTAGGAATAGAGTATATGATCTCATCCACAATTGACTATGATTCTCTCTCCTTCCAATCCATTTTATTCGGATAATTGCATCATGCTTGATTCATGTACTTCCCTAATAGTTCTTTGAGTATAGCCTTCTGCTAAAATATAGGAACCCCTGTTATTAAGATGATAATTATGGTAGAACACCTATTAAGAATACAACAAGAATATAGACACACCACTAAGTTTAGAATATCTAGTGAACCCTAGAATTCCTTATCTATAGATTAGTTTACCATTACCCCTTGATGTATTATAAAGACTTGAGAGTAGTATAGACGCTACTAGAGTTAGTTAGAAGTTTTACCATAATGTTTGACCCTAGTATTGAGGAACCAATAGAAAACCAAAATTGAATATTAGGACTGAACCTAACCTTCATAGTTAGATAGTATTGGACAACTATAAACTTAGATCATTGTCATATTATTAGTAGACAGCACCTAGGAGACCAAAGGGAATGAATATAATATTTTCCTTGAACATACCTCAAACACAGAGATTAGCATAGCATCTTTCCTTAGGAAACCATGACATTATCTAGAGTCTTTCCATTTTAGTTTTATGACTTGTTACTCTGAACCCTTAGAGCTCGCTAATTGCACGACAACTAAATTTTGTTCTTCTACTCTTCATCTTTCAACTCGTACCATCTGACACTTCTGATTGTAGGCCAGGTGATTTATTCTGTGTTAAGGACATATAGTTGCTGGGATTATAGTGGTTAATGTTAAATTTTAAATTTGTGTGCTTAGTAGTTAGAACTTGATGGTTTAAGCTATTCTTGTAGATTGAGACCTAGTGCTTATCCCTTAGTTTTAAATTGCGTAATATGTACCCTACCTCAATACGAGTTATATCCCTCTTTCCCCTTGAAGGCCAGTAACTGTTCCGTTCTTACTATTGACACTTGCACTAAGACTAAGACTTAGGACGACCATGACCTATATAATGAAAGAGGATACCCTAATAAGTACCAAGACCCCTTCTCGTAGACCTTAACAGGAGTTTCTACAGTATCCTTAAGACAATTACAGTATTAGTTATTTTTATAAGTTGGGTAGTAGACCTCACAACATAGTATCACATAGTCTTTTGACCTATTATTGAAGCGTGATTGAACAACATTAACTGTATGCTAGCTTAGGACGACAGTATTTTTTTTTCAAGACTGTAGGACTTAGAGGCTCATACCCCAATTTAGTCGACTAACGACTTAGACAGGAATTATTATGACAACTGTAGAGATTATGGAGTCTTACATTTTATTAACTTGAATTGTTATGTACCTTCTTTCATTATAATCCAGCGTATTTATAATTGCTGTACTACCTTGATTTGTGCTGCTATTATAGCCTAGTTTTTGTAAGCTTATTCTTTTATCGAGCTTGCTCATGGAATATGTATTATTGGATGCACACAATGATACAATTGCCTAATCAGAAATGGTGTATTAAGGTCTAGCTAACCTTAGTGCGCTTGGTTCACTCTTCGCATGACTACTTTACGTGGATTGAGATATATGGTAGTAGATGGATATACTTGCCCCTAGACATGTCTGACACATTGTATCGGTTACATAACTGTACTGATACGAGCATGTAAATAGGAAATTATCAAAAATAGGATTTTAATCTACAACTGTCCTGACAACTCTCTTTTCGAATTCTTTAATCTCTTTGAACCTCGTACTGGTATTCTATCACCTTCACCTTGAATTCTTTATTATTGCTCTCCGTCTTCCCTTATTTCGGAAAGACGAAACCTCGTGCCGGTATAAGTTGACACTGATAGTACTAGATATACCCCATAAGGCTAATCACATGACTTAGTGACTCTCTTTAATAATTGATTAAAGGCACATCATAGGTGATATGTTTGGTGTTAAAACTTTGATGATTGAACAACATGATTAAATAATTTGAGGAATAGTTTTTCTAGATGTATAGCCTTAGGTGATAGATGGATAAATTTTAAGTCGGTAGATTGTGAACCTCTCACCCAAAATTAGACCTACTTGGCTTAGATAGTGAGACTAAGGCTAGATTAAATCTAGTTAGAAATAGAACACGGTATTTTTATTTAATTTTATAATATTGTATCACTTAGCGCACCTTATCGTGCTCCGATAATTGGAGCACTACACTAGCCATTGCCTTCCTACAAATTTTACACCCTTATCCTAGACGTGCCCATCATTCAATTCTCATCTTTGTGCAATTTTCCAATTGTTGGGCACTTTTATGTAAAAGAGCATTTAGGTGTCCACACCATTGGATATGACACATGAAGAAACCTTTTTTTTTTGCTCATGTGAATTTTCTTATAATTTTTTGGGATGTGCAACACGCAACATCGCCCACCCCTTTAAACCTAGCCTTGCATTTTAAACAATACAAATCTTATACCATCCTTGACTTTCTACCGTGGCTTAATTTTAATTTCGAGGACAATATTTTTATAAGTAGGGTAGAATGTAAAACCCCTAGCAGTTGCTAGCTTAATTATGTGCATTAATATAATCTAGAATTTTTCTATAAGTATATATATATATATATATATATATATATATATATATATATATATATATATAGAATAAGGGAGGTGAGATGGCACCTCACTCTAAAAACAAGGGTGGCGGTGACGTGGCACAATCTCAACCACACAAACGAGGGGAGGGGGTTAAGTGCAAATTGCCAATTATGAAATGTGTGGTTGGAATTGTGCCACGTCACCGCCACCCTTATTTTTAGAGTGAGGTACCATCTCACCTCCCTTATTCTCTCTCTCTCTCTCTCTCTCTCTCTCTCTCTATATATATATATATATATATATATATATATATATATGCATATATATTTAATTGGAAAAAATTTATAAAACAAAACAAAACAAAACTATTAAATAAACTATTACTAACTTAACAACTATTACAACCACTACTATCCCATCCATTCCCATGCAACCACAGCCGCCCCTTTTTCATATTCGTAGCAGCCCTTAGCAAGTTCACCCACCTAGCAAAATAACAAAGTCCAAGCAAACCTTTTCCAAATAACCATCAGACCCCTCCTAGCACGAGTACGTGAACCAACCGGACCCCCTCTCTCTCTTTCGTATATATATACATATATATAATTTTATTTCAATAAAACCCTAACCCTATAATCATCCAAACCCTTTCTCTTCCCATCTAGACCTAGAGAGCACCGCCACTCCAGCCGGAGAACCCCGCCAGGCCGTCCAAACCGATCCCGACGACCGCGACCACGCGCACTGCAGAATTCCGTAGCGAGGTACCTGTGTTCCGGAGTTATTTTCTGTTGCCTCGTTTAACCAAACGCCACTCCGTCTTCACCGGTATGCTCACTCCTTAACCCTCTTCCATATCTGTGTGATAGTAGACCTCAAACAACACGAAACCATAGGCGAAAATAGCGCCAAAGTTGGCAGAAATAAACCAAATTCTGGAATCGTAGAAAACTACGGTGATCACCCATGTTTCCGAGTTCGTATCTCCCACCACAGAGATCCGAATTCGATGATTCTTTTTTGTATGCGTAGACCACTTGACCTAGTTTAATTTCTATTAAATAACCCTAGATTATTAACTGCTGTAGATAGAATTAAATTCGTTGGAAAACCCCACGAATACACTTTTTTAGATTTTCAAAAGTTGTGAAACGGAGCGGGCTCCGCCAAACGGGACTGCTCCGCCATATACCAAGTATACCAAACAGTGCGCGCAGCATAACTGGACATGTGAGAGTTTGCAGAAACTGATTCGGACGCGTGTGCGCGCCGGAATCAGCCCGTATCAGCGGACACATCCCGTGTCACAACTTTTGCGAAAGTCGCGTGCATTTTGTGCACGCTCGTCAGATTGCGACAAAACTTATGCCACTGGACTCATGGTAACGTGCTGGTCCTGTGACCCAATTTTTATGCAATTCTGAGACAGTTGACCAAGTCGCCAATTGGTGGGCCCCACGGTTGACTTTTTGGGCGAAATTGTGTTCGGTCCATCGAAATTCATATTTGGACATACCGTTGGGTTCGTATTGACATCTAGAGTTGTTTAACCTATAATTTGTCCCATTTAGAGACTGTTACCCTTGGCACATTTTTTGGTGCAAAGTGGACCACACGTGGACCCCACTTTGACCCAAAATTATCGTTTTGTTCCTGTGTCCAAATTGGACGAAAGGGAAGTGCTTTCTAGATATTTTGCTTATTTTGGGAATGTTGGTGATGTTTATTTTAGCATCCGAGAGACATTTGTTCTGAGGCCATAGCTTCTGATCCTATGTGCTTGACTTCTGGACAGTACACCTTGTAGCTTTCTTACCAGGCAAGATACCTTGCCAAATTGTTTACAGTACTTTGCATGCTATTTATATTTCCGTTTATTCATTGCATTTCTATATATTTGTTGCATGTGTAGTTCGTTTAGTCATTACTTTATATATTAGATATGTTGACACACACTTGACATCTAGTATCATGAGAGGACAATCATTAGGCGTATGGGCTTTTAACCACTCTGGTAAACCGTAGTATATAGTTCGCACTACGGGCGTGTGTCGCGCTGGTCACTACCCCCACGGTATGTCAATTTCTGGAGTCTCACTGGTTGCTACCCCCGCGGTATATCGATTTCTGATATCCATTGACGTATGTGTGAGTTGTGAGGTAGATCGAGTAGCTTACCCTTGCCCATACGTCAAAAAGTTATCCTCATTTGTATTCATATAGATTGTCTTGTACAGCGTACTTATTTATTTTCAAATATTATGCATGTTTACTGTATTCAAATTGGCTTGCTTTTCTGTATCTTGTTACGTCCCTCTGAGGACCTGGTCCCCTGTCAGGTGTATCTGTTCTTGAGTATTTGCAGGAGCGCAGATTTGAATGGTTACATATGTTTCAAGGAAGTCTTCTCTTCGAGCCCCGTGGTCGTTAGCTGGTATTCTTATGTTGTGTTTATTGTGTTATGCTTTTCCATTCAAGTTGGTAGTGGATTTATTTCCATCCAACTATCATCTTTAGATACATCTTATTGAGATCTAGTTATATAGATATTGGTTATTTATTTATATTGATTTTCGTGGATGAGATTTAGATTGTACCCTGTGACTTGTAATAAATTTTATACCACTTGTGGATTTGATATTCATATTACAGCGTACGTATGGGTTATGGTTTCCATATATTGGAGTTGCCATATCCATGCGGCTGTCATGCTTACGTGTCCTAGTCCTACGTATTTTTGGGACTGGGGCGTGACAGCCCATGCAGGTCTTAGAAGAGTAAAATTATGTCACAACTAGTGCTGTATCGTAGAAGTGCTCAGACTTAGTGTACTATTTCGAATATGAGATATGGTATAGATAAGAGTATGCTCAATCACAACCAGAAAATTTCCCATTTTATTTTACTATTCTGAAAAAATTGCTTCTTTTAAATTTTACTATCCTTCCTTGATGATATCGTATCATTTGCCTTAATTGATTTCTTCTTTCGATCTATCTTTAGGATGCCACTGAAGACTAGGTCCCTGAGATTGGGACCCGCAGCTTCCGAGAGGTCTGCCACCTCTCGACCTGTCACCCAGATAGCTCGAGTTGCTCCTCCTACTTGACCTGTTCATGTAGGAGTTTTTACAGCTTTCAGAGGTCCTCCTCTCCACCTACCCAAAGGGTTATCCCGGCTGTTATGGAGGACCTTCCACCACCATATATTCTGTTTCCAGGAGGTGTGCCCGCTGACGGAGCACAGATATTCGCATTAATCCAGGGCATAGTGGATGCTCAGAGGACGTTAGCAGAGGCTCAGCGAGTTCAGGCAGAGACGCGGAGGGTGTAGGCAGAGGCATACCAAGCGCAGACTGAGCTGATGAGGGAGAGCATGGAGAATGCTCATCAGGTGGCTCTCCAGGTCATGGAGAGAGTCGCACAGTAGCATCTTGGCCACCAACAGTAGCAACAGAGACCAGGCATTATAGTGGACTTCAAGATGATGATGCCTCGGGAGTTCAAGGGTGTTGAGGGAATACTCTACGCCATCGACTGGCTGGAGGACATAGAGAGGAACTTGCTCTTGGCTCAGATTCCAGAGAGTCTGCAGATCGAGGCCGCCGGCAGCCAGATGTTCGATATCGCGTTGACTTGGTATCGTACGGAGCTGATACTTACTGTTAGAGGACTTACTTGGAAGATTTTCAAGGAGCTTTTCAAAGAGAAGTTCTTTCTTGACGTGGCCCTGGGAGCCTTGAAGATTCAGTTCCATGACTTAGTCCAAGGGAACATGTCGATCAACGAGTACGCCGTAGAGTTTTATCGCTTGAGTCATTTTGTACCGTCGATGATTCGGGACCCAGGAGACCGAGCTCAGAAGTTCAGGAAGGGGCTGATGAGAGAGATTAAGTCGTATACTTCTGGAGGTCGCACTGCTACCTTTGAGGGCATTCTGATGGATGTCCAGATTACTGAGGATGATCTGGACCTCAGGCCAAAGAGAGGATGCAACATTTCTGGAGGAGCGAGTGGTAGAGCGAGATCGGCCAAGCGTCCCCACTTTCAGTAGCAACAGAGGTCGTATCAGCACCAGCAGCACCAGGCGCCAGCTGGAGGACATATCCAGCAGCAGCTGTAGAGGCAGACCCAAGCTGCCGTCCAGTGTGCGTACTGCCAAAAGGCGGGACATACGAGAGTTATCTGCATGAAGAGGCTGGGTACATGTTTGTCTTGTGGATCATCAGCGCACCAGTTGAGAGATTGTTCGTCTATTCAGACTCGTCTAGGTCAGGGTGGAGCAGCCACTCAAAGGGGACCTGCCAGAGCGCCTACTACACCAGGAGGCCAGCAGAGGGGACCACCACTTTCGCCATAGCAGTAGAGGTTTATCCAGTACCAGCACCAGTAGAGAGGTGCACCCCAGGGATGAGCGTATGCCATGATGGTCGAGGCGGCCGAGCCAGCAGAAGACGTGATATCAGGTTCAGTTCTTCTCGATTCTATTCCAGCACTTGCATTATTCGATTAGGGCGCTTCCTATAGTTTCATATATGTATCTTTTGCTCTTAAGCATCATTTAGAGGCGGAACCCTTCGATAGGACTTGCATGATCATGACTGGTGGAGGCATTATCCTAGTCAGTGATTTTTGCAAGGACCGGAGAGTTTCATTAGGAGGTCGAGAGTTGAGTGTGTGCTTACTCGTAATGCCACTTCCGGGTTATGATATTGTACTCAAAATGGATTGGTTGAGTAGGCACCATGATACTATAGATTATCGTAGAGGCAGAGTAATATTTTGACCGCCAGGAGAACCAGAGTTTGAGGTCGCCAGAGGAGCAGCAGAGCAGGGGCACTTTTTTGGAGCCCGGATGGAAAAAAGAGAGTTGCCACATCCTTTGATAGCGGAGTTCCTGAATGTTTTTTCAGAAGAGTTGGCAGGTTTGCCGCCAGACAGAGATGTTGAGTTCTCTATAGACTTAGTGCCAAGTGCAGAGCCAATATTGCAGCACGTCTATATGGTCAACAATAGCGAACTGGCAGAGTTGAAGAAGCGGGTTGATGAGTTGCAGGATAAGGGCTTCATCAAATCCAGTTCATCACTGTGGGGTGCTCCGGTATTGTTTATACCGAAGAAGGATGGGTCGGTATGCATGTGTATCGACTATAGAGCTCTGAACAATCTTACTATCAAGAATAAATACCCACTGCCAAGGATAGATGATCTCTTCGATCAGTTGAGCGGAGCAAAGGTATTCTCAAAGATAGACTTAAGATCAGGTTACCACCAGGTAAAAGTGAAGAAAGAAGACATTCCAAAGACAGCTTTTCGGACTCGATATAGCCAGTTTGAGTTCATGGTGATGTCGTTTGGGTTGACTAATGCACTGGCAGTATTCATGAACCTGATGAATAAGGTATTCCACCAGTACCTTGACAAGTTCGTGGTGGTGTTCATCGATGATATTCTTGTGTATTCAAGGAACCCAGAGGAGCATGAGGAGCACCTGAGGATGGTTTTGGACACTCTCAGGAAAGAGAAGCTTTATGGGAAGCTTTCGAAGTACGAGTTCTTCCTTCACATGGTTGAATTCCTTGGGCATGTAGTGATAGGTGACGGGATCTCAGTTAACCCGAAGAAGATCGTAGCAGTAGAGTCGTGGTCTACTCCCAGTTCAGTGGCTGAGATCATGAGTTTTCCTGGACTAGCAGGTTACTACAGAAGGTTTATACAAGACTTCTCTAGGATTGCTGAGCCGGTGACTAGGCTAACCAGGAAGGATATAGATTTTGTCTGGATGGAGGATTCTCAGGCCACATTTGATGAGATGAAGAAGAGATTGACGATAGCTCCAGTTTTGACATTGCCATCGAAAACATATGGATTCACTATCTATAGTGATGCTTCAGGGAAGGATTTGGGTTACGTTCTTCAGCAACACGGGAAGGTGATTGCCTATGCTTCCAGACAATTATGCCCTTATGAGAAGAACTACCCCTACCCACAATTTGGAGTTGGCAGCGTTTATCTTTGCTCTAAAGTTGTAAAAATACTATCTGTATGGAGAGCGTGTGGAGATCTTCACAGATTACAAGAGGTTGAAGTACGTATTTACACAGAAAGAGTTGAACATGAGACAGAAGAGGTGGTTGGAGTTGATGAAGGACTTCGATATTTTATTGCAGTACCACCCAGGAAAGGCCAACGTTGTCGCCGATGCCTTGAGCAGGTATCCGATGGCTATGTACTTGACGACAGATAGACACTTGTTGGCCGAACTTGAGAGCTTGGGAATTGAGGTGCTAGTTCCTGGTATAGAGATTCAGATGTGGGGATTGCAGATATAGTCTGAGCTGATAGACAGAATCAGAGCTACGCAGAATAATGATGAGGGTCTGAGGAGTATCAGGGCACAGGTTTGGACAAAATTATCAAAGGACTTCACTATTGCGGATAATGGATCGTTATGGCACGGTACAAGGATATGTGTAGAGCGGGGACCTGCGCGAGGAGGTTTTGCAGGAGGTGCATCGTTCTCAGTACTCGATGCATCCAGGTGCCAATAAGATGTATTAAGACTAGAGGGGGCACGTATGGTGGTATGGTATGAAGCGCGAGGTAGTCCACTTTGTATCCCGGTGTTTAGTGTGCCAGCAGGTAAAGGCAGATAGACAGAGGCTAGGTGGATTGCTTCAGCCATTACCCATCCCAGAGTGAAAGTGGGAGCATGTGACTATGGATTTTGGTTCGAGGATTCCATGTTCTCTATGAGAAAAAGACGCAATTTGGGTCATCGTAGACAGGTTGACCAAATCAGCCCACTTCTTACCATTCAAAGTAGATACGTCGACGGAGAAGCTAGCAGAGATGTATGTGTGGAAGATTATCAGATTATATGGGGTTCCTGTGATCATTATCTCAGATTGGGATAGTCATTTTACTTTCCACTTCTGGAGGAGTTTGTAGGCTAGCTTGGGCACTCAGCTCAAGTTCAGTACCGTATATCACCTCCAGACATACGGGCAGTCAGAGAGGACTATTCAGACTATCGAGGATATGCTACGCACTTGTGTTCTGGATCTCGGAGGTTCTTGGGAGGATTATCAATACTTGGTAGAGTTTACTTACAAGAACAGCTACCAGGCCAGTATCGAGATGTCACCATTCGAGGATCTAAATGGACGGAGGTATCACACACCGTTATTGGGATGATGTAGGTGAGAGAGCGTTGTTAGGACCAGAGATTATCGTGGATGCAGCGGAGAAGGTGAAACTCATAAGAGATAGACTTCGATTGGCGTATGACAGACAACGGTATTAGGCCAACAGCCACCATAGACCCATGGAGTTTGAGGTATAGGTTTTGTTAAATTGCTTGTGATTGCTTTATTTTAGATTGCATATTAAGGCTGTATTTGTTCTAGGTTGGCGATTTGGTGTTCTTGAGAATTTTTTTGACACGGGGCACGATTCGCTTTGGTGGAGGTGGAAAGCTTAGTCAACGGTACATCAGACCTTTCGGTATCCTTGCGAGGGTAGGTGCAGTGGCCTATAGGCTAGACTTGCAGCCTGCACTAGAGGGAGTATATGACGTGTTCCATGTGTCGCGGCTAAGACGGTGTGTGGTAGATCCTAGTCACGTACTAGATCACTCGAAGATCGAGGTTAGTTCGACTCTCAGCTATCCTGAGCATCCCGTAGAGATTTTGGATCGCAGGAAGAAGGTATTGTGGAACCAAACTATTCATTTAGTTCTTGTTGCATGGAGACATCACTCTCCAGGTGAGTCAACCTGGGAGAGGGAGGACGAAATGCGCGAGCAATACCCGTATCTCTTCGAGCCTTGAGGTATAGTTCTTATTGTTCTGATTGTGTTCTTGTGGTAGTTTAGTTTAATTTTGAGGATAAATTTTTTTTAGGAGGGTAGACTTGTCACTACCACATTTCTACAGTAGGAACATTGTTGTCATTTGTAATATCTCTATATATATTGTGTTTATAGTTACATGAAATATATTATATTATTATTATTATTATTATTATTATTATTAATGATATGGGTTAGTGGAATAGACTTGATGAGACCATTAGACTCAACCTTAGACTAGATATTTTGAACCCACTAGTTAATCCCTATCCATTTTAATTAGAAATTTGTTAAACCCTTACTTAGGGTTAAACCCTAGTTATTTGAATAACTCTTCATGACTAACCATAGGGGCATTGAGGACTTTATGTATTGCAAACCCTAGGTCCTCATTGTGGTCGGACCTATATAGAGAGAAGGAGCCTCCCTCTAGTTCATTCATAGCTCATGAAAAATCCTAGAGGTAGTTCTTCCCCAAACCCCTTCTTCTCTCCACCAAATTTTAGAAATTAAACCCCAATCATTCTCATTTTCCTCATTTAAGAAACCTAGGAGCTTAAGCCACAAGGAGCATTGGAGAAGAAGAGGCTTGGCTAGAGAACCCTTGACTTTGCATTGGAAATCCATCCCCCAAGAGGTAAAATCCTAAAATCTCTCTTTTAAATTCTATTTTTATTGGTTTTGTTGACCATTAGGAGCCCACCCATGGTTTAGGAATAGCCATAAGGGGAGAGAATGAGTCTCTATTGGTTTTCATGATATTTTCTTTATGGTGTTGTATGCATATTTGGGATTTTGGTGTTCATGGGTGATCTTCTCATATTTTTTATAACAACTAATCATATTATATATATATATATAATTATTTTTGATATGAATATATATGTTATTAGTTATGATTGGGGGTTTTGATAAGAGGATTGGTTTTGTAACATAAGTATCTTGTTCGTGCTCACTAGGTATTTGTTTAAATGACCTAAAGGGGTGTGTACCTATCCATAGTATCATTCATATGTGCATACATATATTATTAGATATATAAATATATGTATACGAGTTTAAGTGTATTCTAGTGTGTGATGTGTATATGGAATATGGTGCCATATACACTGTGCTGTCAGTGAGAGGTCGAGAGCAATACAGTTGAATAGGGTATCGAGTTCCCTGTGTGCTAGTGTGTGCAGAGTGCATGGTGCAGTCTAATGTGCACAGATCCTTGGTGATAGTCGGGGTGTTGCAGCTATGGCACTAAGTGCAATTGAGTGTCTGTGAGTGTGGGGGGGTTAAGGTTCTGTTAGTATCAGTAAAGGGGAAAGTATTGGGCTCGGGTTAGGAAGGAGTGGTACAGTGGGTATCATTTGGTTCTCGGGTTAGATTAGTACATGCTTTGGAGTGAGCTTAATCCATGTTTTGGAGGTATCAGTCTAGTCGATGTGGATTAAATGTAGTATCAGTTAGAATATCAGAACCTGTAGTAAGTTGTTGTGTGTTAGGGTGGACAATGTGCGTGTTTGAAGGATTGTGAGGTAAGTATTGGAGGCTCGAATCTGGGTTCAGTAGGCAAGGCTAAGGGTAACACTGATACTTTAAGTATCAGACATGTTTAGGAGTGTATATATTCAGTAAGTGTTAGAGAAGAGTGCTCGAGTTTGGGGTAGCATGACTGATACAAGGATTACTTGTGCGGGTACCTGTGCCTTCATATACAGTGTTGCACCACAGCAACATGATGTGATGAGGGTAACTGAACCTCAAGTTCAGAAGTAGTAAGAAGGGTAGCCTAAGATCGGGTATAGGATTAGTTAAGGCAAAGGGAGTTATATGAAGTCTGGTACTTAGTAGAAGTCCCTGCGTGCCTGCCTGTGAGGGTGAGAGGAGATTGTTCATGGGTACTTGAGTATCCATGAGTCAGAATACTTGGTATCAAGAGGTATCCTCATGTGTGAGAATGAGTATAAGGTAAGGAGTATCAGTGAGTAACAAGTCGTATAGATCGATGTAAGGGGTGGGAAGTAAAGCTATTTAGTATCAATTAGTGTGTGTACCATAGGGCAAATCCTTAGTGATTATGAGTGAATAGGTTTTAGTGAGTGTAGTGGTGTGGTTCACTAGTGAGGGCAAGATAAGTAGATATTAAATATAAGTTATCATGGGTGCCAACATAAATATAGATTATATATATATATATATATATATATATATATATATATATATATATATATATATATATATATATATATATATATATATATATATATATATATATATAGACATATGGCACATTGATACACATATGTATATAAGGGATGGACTTAGAGGGAACTAGTGGAAGTATAGTATGAGATACTTGAGTAGATTTATAGAAATATGTACTAGGATTAATTATGGGTTAAATATAAGGATAGCATAGGTATTATGGTAGTAGATATGAGATTTGGGTATCTCAAGATACCTTGAGTCCAAGGTGAGTTGTGTCATTTGTGTTGGTATCAAGATATCAACTAGAAGGGTACCCATGAGTATCAATGTTGGTGCCAAGATAAATATTAGCAAGGCATTAACTGGTATACTTTACTATGACTTAGAAAACCTAGAGTACCAAGGTAATGACCTAGTTATAGGCTCTAACCACAATATTGGCCTAGAAATGACCCAGGTACCTAACATAGAACTCATTATACTTCATTATTGTTCCATATCACTCATTAATATTGATATTCCATATTTACGACTCTTGGACTCTTGTTTGAGTACTGTTTACTTTTCCTTGCTCAGGACCACAAGCGAGTATATTCTCTGACAGTTTTTATTATTTTGATTATTACTATGATTCTAGTTGTAGTGTATACTCGATTCTGATACAGTGGATACACGGACTAGTATCATAGATATCTGTCATGAGGAGTCGTGATTAGAATCCATCGTACTAGTTGGGGACGAGAAAATATTAGCAAGATTATGTGATCATACCTCACTTTACATGCATTATAGCTCACTCCACATATCACGTAGATGACTATTTACCTGCCTCATAGCCTATTATATATGATTAGCCTGACTATTGCTCACATCATAGCCAACCAGATGGTTAGCCTGACCTCACATGTATCATAGCCAATCATATATAACAAGCCTGATCTAGTCCCAAGCAGATCATATAGCAAACTGATATTTTACAACACTTAGCTAGAATTCCTATTCTTTTATTTTAGTACATTCATTTCTAGCATTCACATATATCTGTTTATTGCTAGTTAGTTCTATATGCTGATTACATGTCTCTCCAGTATTTCTTACTTTCTAGTATTTTTTATCATGTATTTCCTTGCACTATTTTATAGTTTTTGTCAATATAACTAAAATTTCTGTTAGTATTTATGCTTCGCTCCAATTCTGACTAGATAACATTTTTCAGAGGATCTTGAGGATTTTATCCTACCTATTATGGTCCAGGAATAGATAGAGATTACCCCGGAGATTTCAGTTGAGCCACTCTCCTAAGAGAAGACACCACCCGTAGTAGTTTAGACAGCACTTAGCCTAGTTTATTTAAAAGCTTGCCCTTGGCCCTGCTGGGCTCCTCGTTGTTGCCTCCCTTGGACACACTATTGTGGCCTCTGCTGGCCCTACTACTGATTGTACTATTGTTGGTATATCTGATCTTGTATCGGTATTGAACGCTGAGCTAATGGCCTCACTGCTATTGCTGGCCCTTTCTGCTGGACTGCCCCTGGTGCTAGCAGCACTGGTAACTGTTGGATTAGCCCGACTGGCCTCTACATCATCGAACAATTGGCAATCCGATGATCTGGATTGCCATACCTCATACACAATCCATTGGTTGTCCTATACACATCTCTAGTATGGCCTCCCTTGCCACAGTAAGTGCAACCCACCGGTGCTCCCTGGCGCTGTTGTTGTTGTTGTTGTTGTCTCGGCTGCTGCTGAGCCAGTACTGTCATCATTGAAACTGCCTCCCTCCTCGGCGCTGAATCATGGATGCGAACACCAGGTGATGGTACTGACGTCTGAGGTACTCCTCTACCTTCTCCTCTACTCTGAGCATGAGACCACTTCTGGCCTCTTGTCCTTGTCGATAACCTCTGCATGGTAAGCTCGTGCCTCCGAGCTGCTATCAGTACTTCTTTATAAGTCTGGTAGTCGTGCCCCTCTACCAGTTGTAGAATCTCCAGATGAAGTCCGTGTTGGAACCTAATTGCTATATCTGACCTCGTAGCTACCAATAGCAGCAGCAAATCTACTCAGCATACAAAACTCGGTTGTATATCCATTCACAGTCCTACCGGCCTGCTTGAGACCGATAAACCTCTGTTGGAGCTCATATTGTGCGATGACGCCAAAGTACTTAGCCCTGAATCGAGTCCTGAAACTATTCCAAGAGATAGGATGCCTCAAGCCAACCTCCACTGACGCCTACCAATCACGGGCAAGGTCTTGAAGCTGCAGTCGGACCTGGTCAACTTGTTCATCGACCGCGACCTTCGCTGCCGCCAGAATAACCTCGATATCTTACAACCAGGCATCTGTTATAATGGCATCCCCTATGCCATCAAAGTATCTTGGGTTAAGTCAGCAAAATCTAACCGATGCCCCTGAATTAGTCCTTCCGTATTTTCTAGAGTCGTCTGTAAACCCTGACTCAACAAGACATTCTGCTCTTGTTATTGAAACTGTTGATGTTGTTATACCGCCATCTGGTGTTACTACGGAGCCATCATTCTCCGGAGGATTTCTAACAATTCTGGAGTGTCAAGTACCGTTGGTACTGCTGGTACTACTGGGGGTACGGGGATCTCAGGGGTTGGTTCATCAACATGCCCAACTTCTGGTTCCACTGCACCAGCTTGCTCAACTACTGGCTCTATCCGAATCTAACTCTGAGTAGGTGCTACTTCCCGTTATAACCCAGGGGAACCCTGTCCTGCCATGCCTGCTGCTCCAGCAACTGAAGAAGCCCTAGGGAAAAGGACAAGAAATATCAAGAATAGGACGGGAAGGATCAAGGAGGCAAGCAGTTTGAACAGTTCAATCATTGTTATTGAGGAAGACAAAATAAGATATCAAAGGAGACCTATTTGATTGAGACTCCTATGACCGTAATACCCCATAAGTTTGAAAATATTGACCTACATGGGCCACCACTAAAACCTTGTCATGCCCCAGTACCGAAATACGGAGACGGACATGGCCAACTCCCCCATACAAGGTATAGAATATCGTATGGAGGTCACGGCTGTAACTAGACAAGGGGATGCATACTATAAGCAAGTCACTTAGGGTCACACAATACATATATTGTCTCAATCAGTCAAGTAAGGATAGTAAATATAGAACATGTATGACAAGGAAGTAAGGCATCCCAAACATCCTGCCATAATATTCTGGAACCCAGCTGTACAAAATAAGAAAGCTGGTAGAGTAGCAAAAGTAATGAACATAATTAGTTGTAGTCTAATTAATTACAATCATATAAGGAAAATAAATTTTTATATTTACGGCTAACAAGTGTCGGTGGCTAAACACCCAAAAGAGTAAAATATGTGATAGCGAGCAGTGATCAAGAAACCCACGCGTGTCCCTCAAAGGCCATCCGTCTAGTACACACCATTATTCAGGGGGAAGTACGCTTGATCCTCGGGTCCTGTCTCTAAACCTGGCCATGCAAAACCAGTGGAGTTAGACCCCAAATAGCAAGTACCACAAAGAAAGCACGAATGAATAAACAAAACCTGAAAGAATAAACATATACATATATAAATAGTCCTGTATCGTAGTTTTGGTTCATGGCCTATCGTAATACAATAATCTAACCCTACAACCAAACAAGGATAAGGGTTAGACCATCGCACCATGATAGTCCATATCCCTAAACTATTTAACAGAAGGTACAATGCACAATCAAGTTCAGTTAGATAATCGGCCAATCACTTGTACGGCTTACTTGGTGGAGTCTGGGTTATCCCAAAAATATTATATTATGCATATAATAGGAATCCTCAGATCGAACAATATTCTAGCAGGGGATAGCCGAGCCATGAATTGCCACATAGCATATAGTAGTATGCACCAGTCCCTCGTAAGGCCACCGTGCTAAGATCACATAGAACACATAGTATAATATAATAGTTGGATATTGCCATCCACTAATGAGGATTTAAACAATATCCATGGGGGCAAGCCTTCACTCCCCATATAATGATTGAGGGTGGCTAGTTAAGCACAATCTCGGGATTTTATCCCTCCCAATGCCCAACATGTTTTAGTTGCCTAGTTAACCCTACTGTTAGCTGGAATCACATGGCGTGGTCACATGTTACTCCCCTTATATGTCATACCGTAGTACGGGTACGCTAGATACGAATTGGATTTGTCACTTTATAGTTTAATTTGGATTCACTCCAGCGTGATGCAACAGTCAAACAAATCCTAGCCATGCTTGGTTATTAACCAACTATCATGTCCATGCTGGAGGAATTATATCATATCATATGTCGCTTAGCACGTAGGCACACCTCGGTGTAAAAAATATAACATAATCACGTAGAAGCACTTAACACGTAGGAACACATAGCACGTAGTAAGTGTACCAGCACAGATACCAATAGTCGAGTCAAGTTACCAATTATTGGTAAATCAAATGGGTTCTAGCACATAGTCAGGTCTAGCACATGGTCACTTAGCTCACATATATTAGCAATCATTGGAATCACACATAGAATTACAAAATTTTAATAAAGCATCCAAACCAAGCAAAACAGTAAAATATGTGCATAAGCCATATGAAGATCAAGGATGCATAAAGTCAGTGCCACTTAGGACAGGTGCCGCATAGGAAGTCGGCCGCATATGGGTCAGTACCGGATGGGAAGTCTCGGGCGCATGGGATCAGTGTCGCATATGACAGGGCAAAGTCCACTCCTTGGGACAAGTGTTGAGTAGTGTGCATTAATATGTGTCAGAGAAGTGACTGAAGTGATGGATGTGACCAGCCATAAAGTATGTCAGGAAGAAAAGACAAACTCATAAAAAAATGTGCAAGAGCTAAACAGGGTTATGCATCCACAAGAGAAGAGGCGCATAGTCACTGCCGCATGCTATACTTGTCGCCGCATAGATTTCTCTTGGACTTTGCAAATTTTTTATTCGTTCAGCGAGTAAAATACAAGGAGTTCAGTCACTTAGAATACTTTATGAAATAATCAGTCATGCATCCAATAAGATGGACACATGCTGGAAGGTATATGCGACACAGAGCTCAGGCCACATAGCACTCAGGCCATATAGTACTCTCTACCGCATATGGTGTTGGCCGCATGAGCACTTCATTTTCTCTAGACAGCAAGTTCATCCATGGTAAAAAACTCCAAAAATCAAAAATTGCTTTCTCCATAAATATTATTTTAACTCCAAATTAAGTGAACCAAAAGCCAAAACGCCTGAAATAGAATGCTCTATCAACTACAAAAACTGGTTTTCTAAAATACTGTCACGCCCTAGTCCCAAAATACGTAGGACCAGGAATACATAACATGCCAGCTACGTATTTGACCAGACTCTGGTCCGATTCGAATACATATAAGCTGTACTAAAAGGGTCACTATCTATATAGTCAATTGAATATAAATACCTATGCCTCAATCCACAATGAGCAGAATATACAAGAATGAGCTACATATGCTAAAATCGGCCGCCAGTAGCCCATAAGCTCGAATAGACTCGAGAAAGGAATATGAGTCTATAAAACTAGGCTATATCAGCAGATGAATAAACAATATGAATAATAACCAATATTCCGGAAGAAAAGATGTAAGTACCTGGCACCAAATCCCTGCATGACAAAGCAACACACATCAGCAACTCCAATCCGGCTCCACAGCGGTCTATGCTGCAAAACTGGCAAGGGACCAGGTCCTCAGAGGGACGTAACAAGGTACAGAAGATACAAGCCAAAATGCAGTGTAATGGTAAATAAAATAAATAGGGTAAACTATATAACCATCTATGTGAAATGCAATTTGAGAGCATCACTAAACTCAGGATAAGACCACTACAAGCTCTGTATCGGGGAGCCAGTAGCATTAATATCACTAGTAGAGCGCCTAGCTCTGATATAGAGTCTGAGGCCTCACAATAAATATAACACTAGTAGAGTGCCTAGCTCTGATATAGAGTCTGAGGCCTCACCATAATAAATATATATAAATCAGCATGTAGCCTATGTGTCTCTCCCCACCCAAAGTAATCACACGTCTCATGTCCATGACACGCAAGATTATAACTAATGTAGCAAGTCATATAATGTCTATGAATAAAATGTCCACGTCATAAAACATGTACCCTATACAGAATTACCTTGAATATCTCAGGAAGATTCTGTCTTATGAATAGTGTCAAGTATCATGGATTCTGATGTACTTGATAAGATAAGTACGAGAAATATTGGGTCTCAGTATCCATGTCTATGTGACGTTACACAACTCCGCGTACGGGGTTGGCACCCGACTATTAATCGGACGCTAAGTAAAGTCACTCTGTCCTGGGTTGAACAGTTTATATCAAGATTACATATGAAATCTACAAGAACTCAAGTAAAGCATTATAACAGGAATAACTACGAGTTGGCAAGGTACACTTGCCCACTGATGTATAAATAAGTCAAGAAAATAAGTAGCAAAGCTGCAGGGTTTGGCAAGGTACACTTGCCTGTGGTTCGGGCTCCAACTGTAGCTCTGGTATTCGTGAATTCTCCAGAAACATTTTCGGATGCTGAAACAAACATTACCATCAGATTCAGAAAATATCAAATAGCTAAAAACGCCTATCCTTGAGTCCAATTGGAGACAAGGGCAAAAATGACAATTTTGGGTCAAAGCGGGGTCCACATGTGGCCCGCTTCGCATCGAAAAATGTGTCAGGGTCAAAGGTCTCCAAATTTGCCAAACTTAGTGTCAACGGGTCAGGAACGATGATACGAACCCAACGGAACTTCCAGAATTGGATTCCGATGAGCCGATCACAAAATCACCCGTCGAGTGGAGCCGGTGGGGCCCACGACACGCAATTTCGTCAATGTTCTCAGAATCAAACCAAACTTGGGTCACAGGACCAGCGTATCTCTACGAGTCCGATGGAGCAAGTTTCATTTTGATCCGACGTGTGTACACAAAGTTATGACGCGTTCCAGAACTGACGGATACGGGACGGTGTCCGCGGATATGCGTTAATTTCGGTGTGCACGCACATCCAAATCAACTTCTGCGAAATCCCGTACGTCCGTATCAACGGCGCGCACGTATCATGAAGATCGCACGTGACCAAGTCGTCCCGTTTGGCGGAGCGTACCTAGTTCCGGGGTGAATCAGGGCGTTATTTTTCCTGTTTTTGGATCGCGGTTCGCGATCGCCACAGGACGCGATGCCCCGAGCGGGTTGCACGGGCACCGAGAGGGTCACACAGGGTTCGCGATGCAACAGATGGAATGGAAAACGGAGCAACATGCAGAGAGAAACAGGTACCTGAACAGGGCTCGAGAAATCAAAGTTTTTCGTGTCCGACACGACACGGCACATCCGGATCCGAATCCTAGGGTTAGGGTTTCGAGTCACAGCCGAAGCTCCGGCGGCTCGGGGCGGCACTGCGGCCGGAGGCGGGCCGGAGGGGCGGCGCTGGCGGCACGCCGGAGCGGGCGGGGGACGCCGGCGGCTGCCGGAGGCGGCGCTCGGGGTGCTGGGCTGCGGGGGAAGGAGGAGGAAGAGGCGGAGGAGGTCGCCGGGCGTGGCTGCGCGTCGGCGCTGGCAGCGGGCGCGGCGGGGGAAGGTGGTGGCACGGCCGGGCGGGGAGGCGGTCGGAGGGGAGATCTGGCCGGAGGGGGGACTTAGGGGGTTTTTGTAGGGTTCAGGGGGAGGTCGTGGCGCCGGGCGAGGCGGGCCGAGGGTGGCAGACGTGGCCGCGAGGTGCGGGGCGCGCGGCCAGGCGAGGCGTCGCGTGGCCGGTCGGGGCGGCACGGGGAGCGGCGGCGGATTCGGCGGTGGACGCGGGGGGGGGGAGAATGGGTCAGGGGAAGAAACGGGTTCGGGCGGGTCGGGTTTGGTCGAGCGGACCCGACCCGACCCGCTAAGCGGTTTGGTCCGGTTCAGTGGTTTGGACCGGGTTCTGCCGGTTCAGGCCGGTTTGAACCCGGTTCAACCCGGTTCAATTTTAATTTAATTTTTAAAATAGTTTTCGGGCTTTTAAAAATATTTTAGGGGTCCAATAAATTTTCAGAAAATTATCCTAAGTCCAGTTTTTCATTTTACACCCAAAAATATTATTTTTATAATATTTTAATATATTTTAAAAATATTAATTTTATTTAATGCCAAAAACACCTTTTTTAATAAGCAAAAATTCCTAAAAAATCCCAGAAAATTCCGAAAAATCCAGTTTTGAAAATCTTAAAAAATCAGGGAGTTTACAAATACTATGTTTTAATAGATCAGGACCAAGAAAAACTTTTGGAACACATTAAAACCCTTAACAAAAATACAGATCTACACGAATCTATCCAACAAAACCGAAAAATCCAAGTATTAAAAGTGTTTAGAATCACAATGTACCCATAATAGACTAATAAAATGCAAGTAAAGAGAAAGAACTAAAATTAAAGAGTTTATCCATGTCATGTAAGGTATACTTGCCTAGAATAAAAGAAGGAGAAAAATGAGAGAAATGGGGGAAGGGAGAGAAATAAGTTAGCTTATACAGCTCGGGTTTGAGATTTAGACCATGGGTTTAACTCATGACCAAACAAACCCAACAATTAAACTATGAGTCTAATTGAACCAAAGAATGGGTCTAGTCTCCATGACATGCAACCTAATTAACATAAAAAAAATACTTAAAATAGGCAGAAAAAGAATATGTTCCAAATACGTATATCGAGAACGGGGAGTGACAAATGTCAAGGGCAACTTAGAGTATCAATATCTGGGGAGTAAGTGTTAGAGTAGGTGTTGTGTCCTAGTGGGATAACAGTGAGTTAGGTAAGTGTCAGTTGAGAAATAATGTAGGTATCAGTCGAGGTACTGTAGTATTATAAGGCCATCAAGTTGGTTTTTGCATTGGAGGGTAATGAGAGTGTGCAAAGTAGAGTATCAGTAAGTGTTAATATATAGAATACTATTATGAGTACTGGGATACCAATTACTAATTAGTATCTAGTATAAATATGAGTATAGATAATATAGTTGTGACACTAAGCTAATAATAAAGTTTACTAATATAATTATTAACTAGTACCTATAGATACTTTAGTAATATTACCTAGTATAGTTGATACCTTCAAGTTATGAACTTAGAAACCTAGGTATCACCTAGCACAAACTAGTTTAGAATTGTAATCAACCTAGAAGCTAGGTATGAACTCAAGATCAAGGTATTGACTTAGTTGGACTGGCGTAACCTAGAAATGGCCAAGAACATCATATTATTGTATTTCAACTCATTTCTTATTTATTACACCCAAATGACATAATGTTCATATATAGGTGTGTATGACACCAGCTCGGATACCGAGTTATACCATTTGCTCAGGACTACAGACTAGTATATTCTCTGATAGTTTTTTTATTTGATAGTTTCTATGTTTCATATATTTAGTATTGAGATATTTGATTTCTGACACGATGGTTACACGGATTGGTATACGTGGATCTTGGTCATGAGATATTATTGTTGTGATTGCTCAATAATCATCGTATCGTGCTTCATGATTACTCAGTAATTACCGTGATATCATAGTGATTATATAGACCGTGATCATAGTGCATGATATTATAGACTGTGCAGTGTAATATACGTGTTATAACGTGTCGTGATTTGGATCCGTGTACTATTTGGGGGTTGGAGAAGTATTAGTGGATATGTGATCATACCTTATAGCCCATGATTTAGTATAGCCTGTGATAGCTAGCAGATCATGCAACTCACGTGTGGTCACGCTAACTTCCTTTTTATATATAGCCCGTGCTAGGCCCAAGCCGATCACATTATCTTACTAATATTTTAAAGCACATTTACTATATTATTTTTATTTCAGTTCATTACATTGATGTTCTTCACCATATTATTCTCAGTTTATTGCCATTATTAACCATGATACTCCTTGTGTTATTTGCTAGTTCAGTTACTTCCATCATTTATTTTTATTGCTATTGATGTTTTATAGTTTATGTCAATTATTGAAAATGCTATTGGATTGTACTTCGCTCCAATCTTGACTGGATATATTTTTCAGATGATTCATTGGAGGTATGGTGTCCTACGCACTATGGGCCATAGGATGGCGAGCCAGTTGAGATAGCACCCGTAGAGCCTACTGAGATAGTACCAGCAATCGATGAGACTTAGCTAGTTCATTTATGATATTGTAATTATCTTATTTTAGATATTCTGACATATATTATATTTGAGGCCATTGTGTTGAGATTAGGCTATTGGACTTGGACTTTTGATATATTGTGACTTTGTATTTCTTTTATTCTATTCTATATCGTGTCATATCTTCCTCTAGTTTATTATTGTGATTGAGTATTGATTACCATTATCATATTATCATATTGTCCTCTATTTGGGAGTTGATATATCTTGATAGGTACATTATATATATTGTGTGAGATATCTAGATAGTATTGTTGACCTAGACAACGTTCTACCGCCAATACTGCGGTGTAGGTTGGACGTACCCACGTACTCGTGCCCCTATACTGGGTGTGGATCATGACACTTGCTACATATTATATATTTATAACTTCAAGTGATTACTTTCTTGCATGGATTTGGTAGTTGGCCAGTGATCATGACCGCGGCTAGGGTGATATTGATTGTTGCATTATGCTAGGGTGAACCTGGATTGAACTCTCAAGTGACAATATGGATTCGTATCTAGCGTTCACGTACTTGAGTACGACATTAAGAAGGAACGTTCGTGTAACCACGACACGAGATTTCATGTAACATAGGATTAATTAGGCAACTAAACTTATAGAGCATTAGGACAGAACGAGATTCTGAGATTATGTCTGCCAGCCACCCCCAGACGTTAGTCATGGCGTGCCAAGGTTGGTCCCCACTAGATATTGTATATCATCTGCACTAGCAGAGTGCAGTATCTAATTATACTATATATATATATATATATATATATATATATATATATATATATAGACACACACACACACATGAATTAAAGGAATGATGGCCCTACGGGGGACCGGTGTATCATTACATGCTTGAATTATTGGCTAGGCTAGCCCTGCTTAGCAATGGCAAGATTTAAGAATCCTTATAATTGCATTCTGGGTTAACCCAGATACCACATATCAATCAATAGTATATGCTTGACCACTTTACTTAAATCTGCTTGATAGCCAGGAAAGTGGACTATTGTGGCATTATGGTTCAACCTCCGTCCTTGTTTGGTTGTGGGGTTACGTCATTGTGTTACGATAGGCCACGAACCGAAGCTATATTATATTATTATTATTATATTCTAGTTTGTTCATGTTTGTGCATTATACTTCATGTTAGTAGAACTAGGGACATGGGCTGTTGTGGTATAGTGGTTCAACCCTTGTCCTTGTTTGATTATAGGGTTGGATTATTGTGCTACGACAGGCTATGAACTGAAACTATGACGCAAAAACTTTGGCTAGTCTATGATCAAGGGACATACTCTATCTCGATACGATATGGCACTCCTTGTCCTTGTTTGGTTTAGGAGTATTGTATCATCTCGATGATAGGGCATGCACCATTGGTTCTTGGTTCTTGCCTCTACATGCTAGGTCTAGTTTTGATTCTTCATTCGTGCTTTCTTGTGGTACTTGCTATTTGGGGTCTGACCCCAGTGGTTTTGCATAGCTAGGTTTAGAGCTAGAGCCCGAGAATCCAGCTTATCTTTCCTTTGATGGTGCGCACCAGATGAATGGCCGCTGAGGGACAGGAGTGGGTTCTCTTCTTCCCTGCTCGTTATTGTATATTATATTCTTTAGGGCTTTTAGACATCGATACTTGTTAGCCGACAAGTCTGGGCACTAGTTCCCTACATGATTGTAATTATTCAGATTGCAGCTGACATACTCTCATATAATATTGATACTCCGCTAGCCTAATATTTTATAATGGCTAGACTCTAGAATATTCTGATACAGTATTTGGGACACCTTACTGCTTTATCTTAACTGTTTTGTGCTTACTGATACTTGCTTGAATGATTGGGACAGATGTTCTGAGACCTTAGGAGACTTGATTATAGTATAAACCCCTTGTTTTTCTACAATCGTGATCGTCGCACGACGTATTATACCTTGTACGGGGTAGCTGGCCATGTCCGTCTCCGTATTTCGGTACTAGGGTGTGACATAATAAAATTTTGAAAGACAGATATGACAGAAAGTTAGAGGGTCGCACAAAATTTCCCTAAATATAAATAATTTAAAGTTTATTTAATTACATAAACTTGGTACTAAAAATACGGTCTAATAAAATGGTCATCAATAAACATGGCATAATAAAATGATCGTCAAAGCATTTGAAGATTATTGTTCTGGATTTGATTAATTATTGAATAGGCTCAAATTATATTTGAGACATTAATTTGTTTTGAATCAATCATGCCAAGTGATCTTTGTTTGTGGTATTAAATAAAAGAATGAAGATGTATTCAATATGGGGTTTACACGGAACCCGCCTTCTTTGGTTTACAAACAAACTTGTACAATTTGATCCTATACGAGGATATGGGAGTACAATTTATTTAATCTGGGTAAATATTGCTATAGGTGTCTGATCTGCAGTCGATCACTTTAGCCCTTGGACCACACGATGTTGAAGAAGTGCCGTAGAAGACAGGAAGCAGCTTCGAAGGTTACAGAAGAGGGTGGATGCACGATGCCAAAGTCGTCGATCCCTACTCTTTGCCTGAGCTCCGGGTGCTCTCTCCCTCTCTCTCTCTCTCTCTCTCTCTCTCTCTCTCGGGTTCGATCTTCCAATTTTTGTCGACCTGGTTCGATCTTCAAGTTTGGAGTTTTTTCCTTTTCGACTTGTTCCTCATTGATAGAGGTCTCTATTTATAGAGTTTTAGTGACAGTGACCACTCCGTCGGTATAACAACCGAGGAATAGAAAGTACAGTACCCTTTTACACAACGATTAAAGTAACCAATGCCTGCGTATAGATGATCTTTTGAATGAGCGTGAGACGCGGGTCCAACTAAGGGACACAACGCGTACAATTGCTACGAAGATCACGGCATAAAAGCCACGTAGGTAGGTATCCATTATGTAGAAGAGGTTGGCATAGAAGCCAAATGTCTGTCACCATGGCATAGAAGCTAAATAGTTATCAAACCGGCATAGAAGCCGAACAGGCGTAGAAGCCGAGTGGTCGTAGAGGCCGAACAGGCACAGAAGCCGAGTGGTTGTAGAGGCCGAACAGGCATAGAAGTCGAACAGGCATAGAAGCCGAAGGGGCACAGGGGCCGAGTAGGCGTAGAAGTCGAAGGGGCACAGGGGCCGAGCAAGCGTAGAAGCCGAAGGGGCACAGGGGGCGAGCAGGCGTAGAAGCCGAAGGGGCACAGAGGCCGAGCAGGCGTAGAAGCCGAATAAGCACAAACGCTGGATGGGCGTAGAAGCCGCCGCGTACCGTGCCACAGTGCTGACGTGGACGTCTTAGCCGGGATTATGGCTTTTAAAGATATAATCAAATCTCTTGCATTAAATGTCGAGATTTGCCACCATCCTGTGCATTAAATATGGAGGCGTATTCTTTGACGGTCTGCAACCCTTTCTGTGCATCAGTCGCAGAGACATGCCTCGAGAAACTGTCACCGCTCTATGCATTAGGCGAAGAGACGTGCCTCGAACCCCGTATAGAGTACAGCTTTTGGCGTAGCAGACGGTTTGTCTACTACAGAACGTAAACAGCTCACGTTTTGCCTGTGTAAAATAAGACAGCGTATCCCTTCGTGCTTGAAAAAACAGTTTACGCAAAGGGGATGGCGGTATTTGACAGCCTGGGTGGCAGTGCAGTGCCATCATTATAGCCGTCGCTTGGGTAGTCGAGCCGTATCCCTTTGCCAGAAGTCCAGACGTCAGGTTCATTGCAGGCTCTGACAGGTTCATTGCAGGATCTGACAGGTTCACTTCGGGGAATACGAAGCATCTTTTGTACACCTCAATGCTGCGTATGAAAGGGGAGGAGTTTTATGCCCTGGAGGCGATGAAGCACCCTGTTTACGCTGAAGCGGCTTGGACGTACTGCCTTACGCGGATGGTCCTTTGAGCTTTTATGTTTCACGCTCTGTTCTAGCGGAAAAGGCTCTGTTGCACGCTTGATGGCTCTTAAGGCCTCTGCCTATACTGCTCTGCACCGATATGCCGCGTAGTCATCCAGCGTATTTTTTATGCTTCTACAAGACCCCCTTCAAAGCTTTAAAATTCCTCAGAAGTTGGAACGCTTTGAATGAAGCATGAACCGCACCTCATGACTCGAAACATTTCTGAATGGAGCGTTGAAACGGTCGATGCCGACTTTATGGCGGATTTATTGGGGACCGGTGTGACCCTTTTTCGCCTATAAAAAGGCTGGGGGAGTTAGCCTGTTCTCCCCACATTTTTATCACCACGCAGAGATGATCGCCGGAGTTCGCCGGGTCGATTTGAGGAGGAAGGAGATTATGTTCTTCCAGAGTGTAAGGAGCCGAAAAAGACGGCGTCTTCGAGCAAGTGTCCACTGCAACGATAGATCATGGAAGGATATCTTAGCCTCCCTTGCTCGGGATAATCAGTAACTTTATATGGCTGTTCTTCTAGAAGAAGGGAAGGGTCGTATTAGACCACACTGCTTGCAAGCGGTGTCTTCTCCAGAGGCCTCTGTGGACAAGAGCAGACAAACTATAACTGCTGCCCTTGATCGAGTTGGGTCTTAAAGAAGCCTCAACTGGATCGGTCATGGTATACGGAGCAGGGGATCTGCATAATTTATGCAGGCCCAGTTCTGTATCCTCCTCCCGCCTGCGATCTTCTTGTTCATGACTGTGGTGGTCGATGAACTACCATAGAATAAGAGGAAGACCTGTACCGATGCGAGAACCCGGTAGAACGGATTCTGGGGGCGGTCTTCCGACGACGAGGAGGAAATCCTTTGTAGACGGGATTTCCCTCATATGTAACCATGAAAAATTAAGAAAAACCCCTTGTAGACAGGATTTTCCTCATATATAATCATGATTTTGATTTTAATAAAACTGTCTTTCTTCTCCGTATATGATCGTCTTGCCATACGTTGCTGTGAAGTCTGAATATGTGTAGCTTCGACACGTCTGATTCTGTACGTCGACTCTGTCGAAAGAGTGCTAGGTCCTGTCCTTTATGCATAACGAATAGTCCATAGAACGCTGTAGAGCATTTTGAACATTTTAGAACTGTCCTGTTGCTAGGACTGAGGAACCGCGTAGAGCTCTGAACTTCTGATGAACAGAATTTTTGTTCAGACTTCGTCTTCAAGAATGACTTCCCGAAAAATTCCTTAGAACAGGGTCGAGAAATGGCTGTCTAACTGAGTTGCCATCTTTTGATAGACGAGATGTTCAGACTGGAGTCTGGATGAACCTCCAATTGACCCGAGAAGAGTAATTTCTTAATGTTTGAACTCTTGTATGCTTCGGGAACTTGGGATATGTTGAGGTCAAGAAGGAGTATCTTCTGTGTGAACTCCTGTAATCGACCGCCTTGAGTTCGGATATGCGAAAAGTCAGATATCCGTAGCGTAGATGAGCTGAAAATCTTAAGTTCGTAGGCCTGTTGAGCGTAGAAAGCCACCGAGCGTGAGATCATCGATTTGGAGCTGCTGAGCGTGAAGTCGTAGGTTTGTAGCCTCTCGAGCGTTAAAGCTACCGAGCACAAAGGCATCCGGGCATAAAACCATAGACTGATAGCTTGCGAGCATAGAACCATAGATCTGTTGCTGTCGGGCATAGAAAGCTCCTTAGCGTAGAACTGTAGATTTGTAGCCTATGAATGAAAGAAATCTTCCGAGCGTAGAGGTTGCGGATCTGTTGCCTCTGAGCGTAAACTAAGCGCTACCGAGCGTGAGATCATCGATTTGGTACCTGCTGAGCGTAAAAAGTCGTAGGTTTCTAGCCTCTCGAGCATAAAAGCTACCGAGCACAAAGGCATCCGGGCGTAAAACTATAGACTTGTAGCTTGTGAGCATAAAACCGTAGATCTGTTGCTGTCGAGCGTAGAAAGCTCCTTAGCATAGGAACCGCTGACCTGCTTTTGCACAAAAAACTCTTCGAATTTGCTGACTGTCCGTCTTTCGAGAGTAGCGGGCTGACGTAGTACCCAATCATAACCAAATATTTAATTTGTGAGATTCGGTTGGGGTTTCGAGGAGCCGCCTGAGGATTCGAGGAGTCGACCCGAACTCTATATATATCCCGAGCTTCTGGAGAGAGAAACTTTTTATCCGTCTTCTGCGAGAGAGAGCTTTGATTGTAGTAGATGGCCCCTTCCCTTCCGTGTTTGAAACGGCTTAATATCGCCTTGCCTTGGTCGGCGAGAAGAAACATAGAAAAGAAAGAAGGTATAAAATCCTTAGCTCCACCACGTGTTAAGCATACGAGAATTGAGACTGCTATCAGCCCCGGGAATTCCATAGCTGTTAGCTCTGACCCCAAAATATCCAAAAAATTATCGTTTCGGCTGGCGCCTCCACTCGTCTCTTCTCCAAAAAAAGAGGGATCGTTTCAATCTGTCACCTTACCGCAGAGTGGGTGACTTGACTTTCATTGGTGCTTCGTTTGGGTAGCGAGCCTATGCCCTGGGATTCCATCGCCTCCACAAAAGTCTTGGGAGAGGAACCTTAATCAAGGCGCTGTAAGCCCTCACTAACGCTCGCCTTTATCCGAGATATAGTTCTTTTCTAACCAGGGCAGGACATAGACTAATGGGAGCCCTACTCGCCGGTTGAATTCCTTTTTTCCCCTCGTACTTTCTCCGAGCACTCCAGGTTTCCAGTAATGGCGTCGAAGCAAACCCTCTCCACCAAGGGAAAGAGCATAGGCTCTTCTTCTCGTGCTTCTGCCCCGGCGAGAGAGTCTTCGGTCGGGCGATGCGAACTTCCTTCTGAGCGAAGGATCTTGCCGACGAGTAGCGCACCCGGTCTTAGAGGTATAGCCATCGGAAATGACAACGAACGACGAAAAAAAAAATCCTTCGCACACGTTGAACGTGACCATGCTAGGTCGTCTTCTGTGCTGATAGCCTCTTTGAGAAAGATGACGCACGGAGACGTTTTCATCTTTTACGCCCATATTTCTAATGTGTCAGCGTAAAAACTCCATATCTTCGTAGTTATGAGCGTAAAAGCTCTGGTTGTCGAAGACTTGGTGTATACTGTAAAATTTTAATTTTATGCTTTGGATGGGACCTCCGACGTAATAACTAGAATTTTAGTAGTCTGGCTTAAAGCACGGACCGTATACCGCTAATTACGCTTTCGGGATATGACTCCTGGCATAGGATGACCAAATTTTGTACAGCCTTGGCGTAAAGCACCGACTGTCGCTTCTTGGTCTTTATGTTGCAAGGTTCGTAAATGACATATTTTCCTTGCGTTTTTGCAGTCGACTTGCATGAGTCTCCACTGGCCGAGGTGATGGGATCCGCTGCTGGGATGCTGCACTCGAACTACTTGGAGGATCTATCGCACGTGATATTTCCTATCTCCGGACCCCAGTATCCCGAAGGGAGGGGATCTTGATATCGGCTCAGGGCGAGCGAATGTTGCTAAGCATGATCAATAGGGAGCCCCTAACGTACGTAGATGGGGAGCAGTACATCAAGTCGGCCTTCCTCTTTGGGGACATGATAGATAAGCAGTCCCAGACGAAACCCAAGAGAGAACCCTGGGTTTTCCCTGCCGAGAGCGTGGTCTTGTATCTTCCCACGATGCCGAGAGATTATCCGATCTTGGCTTTCTTCTATGCTACACATCGCAGGAGGATGTCGTGGACGGTGACTCCTGATCTTCACGGGAAGCCGGGAAAGATCTTTCATCTGAAAGGAGCCGACCGGGGGTCGTTCGTCAGCCGCCCCACTGGCGTCGTGACATTGTTCAGGAGACTGTGCCCGGGAGCGTCCCGAGTGAAGACAGTTCAGTGATCCAGCCGGTGCAATTGCCGACTTTCTGTAATGACTTTATGGTGCGAGGGGGGGGTATACCCCAAGAAGAATCCTCGGTGCAATGGGTGGATCACCCCAACAAACCTCCGATGGTCCTGCCTAGTTGACTGGGCTTTGAGGCATTTTCGGCGAGAGCTGGAAATCATCGGACTGTATGCCGCCGTGAGCGTGACGAGCGTTGGGTTGCCTCCCAACCCTAACCTCTTTCTGGCACTGATGGAGCGATACATTTTGCTCATCGGGACCTTCGCCACTCCACTGGGGGAGTTGGGGTTGGCCCTCCACGAAATGGCAGCGATCTCGAGACTGCCGATGGGGGATACCCCGTATGAAGAGTATGTTCCTACCAACCGGGAGTTGGAGGACTCGGATTCTCGGGTTGTGGAGGTGTATCAGGAGCTGATGTGTCACTACCTCGTGTGCACTGCCTTTTATAATGAGCCTTCTGACTTGGCTCACACCACTAAGTGGATGTCCTA
Organism: Iris macrosiphon; assembly: GCA_036927795.1. Lineage (NCBI taxonomy): Eukaryota > Viridiplantae > Streptophyta > Magnoliopsida > Asparagales > Iridaceae > Iris > Iris macrosiphon. The sequence goes on from JAYESA010000011.1 coordinate 52,565,867, forward strand.
CCTCTTCTTCCACCGGGCCAGGGCCGTCAAGTCGGTGAAGGTTTCGGGGGATAAGCATGAGCCCGTGAACTGTTTGGCCGTGCTCAATACCGAGGTCGTTGAGGACCTTATGGAGGAGGCCAACGCTCCAGACCAGTTTCTCAATGACGGGGTAGAAAAGTACCCTGAAGGCACTAAGGCCTATAGTTACTTGAGGCGCTGTCGCAGGCCTTTGTCTGAGGAAGCCAAGCTGGCCGGCTTTCTCTCCTTATGGCTGCGTCGAGTAGTGGTGCCTGGCACCGCGTCCGCGGACCGCATTCATCGGAACATCCTGTAGCCCGTCGTCCGTCTGGTGTTCGGGGCAAGGCTAGGCTTGCTTCCTGCCATGGTGTGCCGTATAAAGGCTGGACTGTGAGCCATGACTGACGGGTTGCTCGTCGATGAAGCTCGGCGTGAGAGTTTTCCCCGGGTGGAATTACCATACCTGTACTTGATGGGATGGTTAATTCTTCACAACCCCCGGGTGATGTCTCCCGGTCCTGGTAGCAGCGCGAGGGGTAGTTTCTTGCTGAACTACAAGGGCTCCCTCTGGAACGTGACCACATTCGTGGACTGTCGGCTGGCGCTGAGCCTTGGTCATTGTTGGAAGCTCCTCTGTACCGTCCCTTCTGTACATCGTAATCAGTCGGGGATTAGGCTCGAGGATTTAGGCGAAGAAAAGACCAATCTTTCCCCGGAAGCCTTTAATTGGTTGGTCTGCATCAGACCCTCCTATTTGTTGTACAGAAGCGAGGATCATTGCTTCTTCGAGCCTTACTTGCCCAGTCGGTTCGTGAGGCAGTTTGGGTACGATCAGCTGCACGTGGGCAATGCCATCACCAGCTTCAGGTCCCGGGGCGGACTCATTGATGGAGCCAGGGGGTGGCGGTACTTCATCATGGGCTGCACGGGAGCAATCTTCATTGTGTCGGTCGCCACCCTCTCCACGGAGCTGCGCATCCTCCATTCGTATGCTCAGTTCTACGTGGCGATCAACACCCTCCATCGTGACTTTGACATTCTTGGAAGCTTCAGGGTGCCTTCCTCCAAGCCCGGGGGAAGAATCGAAGTCCCCTCGGTTTCATCTGACGAGGGCGAGGAGTCCGCCATTCCGGATGAGCCTCTGGTATCGGTGCCGAGGTGTGAAGTGCCTCAGCCTGCGGGGGCATTGGCGATCTCAGGGAAGCGAAGGGCTTCTGTCTCGAAGCAAACTTCCCCTCGCAAGAGGAAGAAGAAGACGGCTGATCGCCCTCTCCGGATTCCTGGCATTGAGGCTCCTAGAGAGGAACCTGCTGCCTCTCCTGTTGGGGATGTCCCTTTGATTGGAGGTTCCCCGTCTCTCAAAGAGGGACCCTCAATTTTGGCCGACGGTGTCAGAGAACTCCTGCTTGAGGCTGCCGTTGCTGCCACTGCCTCCGATAGTGGAATGAAATCGCCCGCGTGGCCGAGGCAAATGGGAGAATCTTCCTCTAGACCAGCAACGGAGGAAACTCCTGTTGTGTCCGTGAGCATGACCAGCGAGGTTCCAGCTGACGAACCTCGAACATGTCTCGACGGAGGCTTGGTGGAGCTCCTGGCGATGTCGGTTGGCCCACCTCCTTCTCCAGGTATGACAGTTCGTATTGCATCATTAAGGCATGACATAGCTACATCGGCTGCAGACGCGACATATATACCGTTGGCTATGGGTAAAGGTCATCTTTATGTCTCCTCTTAGAAAGATTACTATCATATTGATGTCAACTTTCTTGTCCTCTTCTCAGGGGATGGTGCCCATGGGGAGTATAGCGTTGAAACGCCTTCTAGCTCTGCTCAGGCTCCTGACGATGATACGGAGGCGTTCCACTTCGAGGAGAAAATGGCTTCGGGGGCCAGCTAGCCCGGAGTGGCTTCGTCATCTCAAGAGGAGGACGAACCCGTCATCGTGACCTCGCCTCTTGTGAGTATGGCGATGACTTCGACCGTCGTTGTCGCACCTTCTTCGGTCGCACCACCTGTCGAGGCGGCGGCTGTGGCCACCTCGTCTGCAATCGTCCTTGGAGGGGAACTCGCCAATATCGTGGCCACTCCTGGCGTTCAACCAGATCTGGTTGTGCTGACCGAGCTGTATACCGGCACCTTCTACGCCAATTTAAACACGCTGATAACAATGGTGTTGGCGAAGAATCTGGATTTTGAAAGCCTAAAGAGGGCTTCCCAGTTTTTGATTGGGGCCGTCAGAGAGTTTGGCGATTCCGGGGTAGCTGACGCCCTAGAGGCGATGGTTAATGGGTTAGAGCAACCCATTAACGAATACTTGCAGCTGACTCGGGGCAGTTTTGAAAGCCGAAGTCCAGGCCAGATACGACTCTATGACTGCGCGGCTTACCAAACAGCTGGAGAGCTTGGATAACTCTATCAAAGCCCGTAAGCTAGAGACGGATAAAAGAAAGGCCGTCGTGGAGGAGGCTCTTACTGTCGAGACGAAGTGCCAATCTGAGCACGAAGGGAACGCAGCGAGGGTCCGCAAGTTGAAGGAGAAACTCACCCGGGCAGAGGAGTGGGCTTCTCAGTCACTGGCAGGTCTAAGCGTAGCGTCTGGTCGACTGAACACCGCACGACGGGACCTGGAGCGTGCAGAAGCCGCTCGTGCTAGCTCTCTTCGGGCGAGGGCCGAACTGTCCTTTACAAACAATCCTGAGGCACGGCTGGAACGGGCCCGCGCTGATGCCTTGGTTTCCAGGGGCGAGAGGGTAGCTGCACTGGCGAAGCTGATTCGTGATCTGACTGCTCCCCCGCAATGATGTACCCTTTCTTGCTTTTAGCTTCCCTAATGTAATTCTGCTCTTTTTGGAAATAAAGCGAATCTTTTCTGACTTTGTGGACCCATCATTTCGGAATGTAAATGACAGGTTTAGGTGAGAGTGATATCAGAGGTAGTATGGACGTGATAAACTCTCGATAAACTTCTAGCAGGACATACCTATTCAGAGGTCATACGGACATGATAGAATATGACCTAACTAGCTTCGTTGTGGAAGTAGTTTTGTCAGAATTGGAATTCCCGCTATATTCCACCCTGGGGTAGAAGAGGTTAAGCATAGTACCTCTTCAGGAATTTACGTTGATAGGAGCTATTAATAGGTCTCCATTAGGCTGGGCTAACCTGTAAGCGCCATTCGAGAACGTTGTCTCGATCACATAAGGGCCTTCCCACTTGGGCTGGAATTTCCCTTTACTCCTGTGAGTGAGAATCATCGGCCTTCTTACGGCTAAGACTAGCTCGCCGACCTTGAACACTCTTTCCTTTACTTTATGATTGAAAGCTCTGAAAATGCGTGCTTGGTAGAGCGCGATGCGCTATTGAGCTTGGAGGCATTTCTCGTCTAATCCTTCGAGCACCTGAAGCCTTAACAGGTCATTCTTTTCTTGGGTCAGCTCATTAGTCACGGCTATCCTGAGCGACGGGATCTGGACTTCGATGGAAAGAACTGCTTCGCTCCCGTAGACCAGTAAAAAGGGGATACAACCTGTCGGTGTCCGTATCGTTGTGCGTATGCCCAGAGACATTCATCCAACTTCTCGTTCCAGTCTCTTTTGCTCGAAGAGACAAACTTCTTCAGGAGTTTGATAATGGTTTTGTTGAAAGCTTCCGCCAAACCATTAGCAGCTGGATAATATGCCGTAGGGGCAATATTACGTATTCGATTTTTATCGCAAAATCGATGAAATGCTTGGCTGATGAACTGAGGTCCATTGTCATGGATTATCCTTCGGGGAATCCCAAAGCGATAAATGACGTGATGCTTGATGAAGCTGATTACGTCAGACGCCTTTACCTCAGCCAGAGGGATCGCCTCTGCCCATTTGGAGAAGTAATCCGTGATGGCCAGTATGAACCGGTGGCCTCTGGAAGAAGACGGGTGAATAGGACCTATGATATCCATACCCCATGCTTCGAAGAGCCAGGATGCAACCATAGGATATAGATATTCAGACGGTTGATGTATGAAGTCTGCATGAACCTGACAGGCTCTGCATTGTCTTGTATAGGTAATCGCGTCTGTGATCATAGTGGGCCAGTAATAGCCCATTCTCCTGATACGATCATGTAGCTTAGGACCGGGCTGATGCGCTCCGCATACGCCGTCGTGAGCTTCCCGGATAATCTGCTGTGCTTCGTCGCCTGAGAGACATCTTAATAGCAGTCCGTCGTAAGTCCGACGATATAGGCATTGTGAAGATGCATTGAAGTAGAAGCGTAATGATCATCTTTTGACGGATACTGCTTATTTGGGGTCCTCTGGCAAGATTTTGTATGCGACAAAATCTATGAAGGGACTTCTCCAGTCTCTTCCCGGGGGCTCCGTGTTCACAGGGTAGCTGCGTTCTATGTGAAAGTTGTTCTTCACGGAGAATAAATCTCTGTTAAGAAGGATTACCGAATCCTGCCTTCTTATAGGAGTGGCTAAATCCGCAGCTAGACTGGCTAGGGCATCAGCTTCCAGATTTTGGGATCGAGGTACATGCTCTAGGAAGAACCCTTTGAATGTCATGGCTATCTCGACCGTTGCTTGGTGATAGAGGATGAGATCTGGATTCCGGACTTCATATATTTCTCGGACTTGATTGACGATAAGCAGAGAATCACCGAAAGCTTCCAGGGACTCGACCCCCAGCTCTTTTAGCGACTTGGAGTCCAATTAACAGGGCATTGTATTCCACCACATTGTTGGAGCATGGTTCGTTAAGAGAATATGCCCGGTAGATGACGAGTTTATCAGGAGTGACTAGGACGATTCCTACCCCTGAAACCACATTTCCCTGGGGACCAGTCCTGGAGGCGCCGTCGAAGAACAGTTGCCATGCGTCACCTTCTATTGCGAAATTACATTCTGTAGCTTCGTCGGGAATGTCTTCGTATAATTTGGAGGCCTCCGGGATCGGATGAGCAGCTAGGAAGTCGGCCAGTGCTTGGCCTTTGATGGACTTCTGTGGTACGTATACCATGTCATATGGTGTTAACAGCATCGCCCAAGTTGCAAGTCAGGAATTAAGAACACTCGGCTTACTCATCAGTACTCGAAGAGGGTTGATCCTGGAGATGATGTGGATAGTATGGCCGGTAACATAGTGCCGCATCTTTTGGATAGCGAACATCAGAGCTAAGCATTCTTTCTCCACTGGGTTATACCGATGTTCGGCTCTGACCATCATCCTCCTGAGGTAGTAGATAGCCTATTCATGCCCTACATCGTTATTCTGTGCGAGAAGAGCTCCTAGCGAATGATCCATTGCTCGGACGTACAGCAAGAATGGTCTTCCCATGATGGGAGGCACCAGAACTGGCGGACTGGTGAGGTAGCGTTTGATATCCCCGAATGCTTGCTGACAAGTTTCGTCCTATACGAAGGATACATCTTTCTTCATGAGATGCGAAAAGGGCTGACATCTTCCCAAGAGGTTGGATATGAACCTCCGGATATAAGCCAGACGGCCTTGAAATCCCCGAAGTTCCCTCAGATTACGGGGCGGTCGTATTTCCACGATTGCCTGGACTTTGTCAGGGTCCACCTGGATGCCTTTAGCGGTAATGACAAACCCCAGGAATTTGCCACTAGATACACACAGAAAGGACTTCGTAGGGTTCATCTTTAGTTGATGTTGGCGCATTAACTCGAATACCGTCCTCAGGTCTTGAATGTGATCATCCTTGAGGCCGCTCTTGACGGCTATGTCGTCCACGTAACATTCTACTATTTTACGTAAATGCTCATGGAATATGTTACTCATAGCCCGTTGGTATGTAGCCCCGGCATTCTTCAATCCGAAGGGCATGACCGTATAGCAATATACTCCCAACGGGATGCGGAAGGCAGTGTGCTTCTCGTCTTCAGGATGCATCTTGATCTGATTGTATCCTGAGAATCCATCCATGAAAGACATGCGTTCGAAGCCGCAGGTGTTGTCGATCATGATGTCCATGATAGGAAGAGGGAATTCATCCTTGGGGTAGACCGCATTCAGATCTCGGTAGTCGATGCAGATGTGTACCTTCCCATTTTTCTTCATGACTGGGACAACATTGGCGACCCAGTCGGGATATTGTTCTTCCCGGATGAAACCACAGGCTATCAGCTTCTTGACTTCAGCTTCAATGGCGTCCATCATGTCCGGGCGGAACCGACGTTGGTGCTGCTTCATAGGCTTCGAGTCGGTCAATATATTGAGCTTACGAGTAGCCACCTTCGGGTCAAGGCCCGGCATGTCCGCATAATCCCATGCAAAGACGTCGACGTATTCCTTTATCAGCTGTATGATTTCTTTCCTTTCAGCTGGGGGAAGATTGTCGCTGATAAATATCGGCTTTGGCGAAAGTTTACCCCCAACATCGATTTGGATAAGTTCGTCTTTGGTGGGAGGTTCTCTTTGCTCAAAGCGGAATTTCCACTGCGTATCCATTTGTTGAGCCCAAGAGTCATTCTCAAACGGCACAGAATCCTGTTCATCTGCTCCTGAGGGATCTGTCACCACCATATTTACTGATAGTGTTTGTTCGAGAGCATCAGGTGAGTCGGGGGGCGACGAGCCATTCTGGGAGGAGGAAAAGATGTCCTCGTCTGACTTAGAAGTCGTAAGGGAGGTGGCATATCCTAACCCGAAACGGGTTTACTGATAGCGGGGGTCGCCACGCGGCGGCATTCGTCTGCCTCTTCCGTAGTTGAGGCCAGGCTTCCGCTTCAAGTCGTAGCCCATGTTTTGCATGATCTTTAATGCCTACGGGCTGTATCGGTGAATCTGTATTTTCCCAGTATCATCATCGAAAGGATCTTCCTGGTTAGCCGGTTGATTGCGCATGTGGCCGAAGAATATTGGACGCTGACTGCTGCAGGTAGGCGGGACAATGAAGATAGAATCCTCATGGGGTCCATACGTTGTGATGACGTTGGATGATGACGCTACTTCCCAGACATACGGATGGTAGGAGTTTATAGCTTCCAAGAATTTTTGTGCTATGGGTTCTACCTCGTCACGGTGAGTGGATTCCTGATTTGGAATCTGAGCATTAATGTACTGGAAAAGAGGATGTTTATTATCACCTGGAACCCTGTTCCTGGTTGCATTTACATCGGTCGGCTGCCCTTTGTACCGAAGGTTGATGACCAAAGGTGGAGGCTTCTGATTCAGAGTGACCGCTGGAGAATTGCTTTCTCTTCCTGAGCTGGATTTGTTCAGGTGAATAGCCATAGGCTCTATGGCTTTTGGATGAGTGGTTCGTCCTTTCACTCTGATCGACAGCGGCAGTGCGACAGGGTGTTTTCCTGGCTCCCGGTGGGATTCCTTCTCCGTCTCGCCCGATACTTCTTTCGTGTGGTCTTGAGAGTACAACACGGCGTCGGAATAGTAGGACTCTACTCCTTTAAACGGGTTTAGGTCGGCAACCTCCGTTTGTACTATTCCTTGGGGGTCTATATATTTAAGGCATTGATGTAGAGTTGAAGGAACGATGTTGTGATCGTGGATCCACGGTCTCCCCAGCAAAATGTTGTAGGACACCTCTGAATCGATCACGTAACATGTGGCCACCGATCTGAGGTTGCCAATCTGGATCCTTAGGCGAATCTTCCCCAACGGCTTACTTCTTCCGGCGTTGAAACCCACGATCGTAGTGGAGGTGTAAGCCGGTTCGCTGGTAGAAATCCTCAATGGTCTAAGCAGACTGTGAGGGATAATGCTAATCGACGATCTCGGATCTATATGAATCCGATCAACCTCCATGGAACCGACGTACCCGGTGTAATAGAGGGGCCTGTCATGCTTGTTATGTTTTAACAGCATGTCGTCTTGGGTGAAAGTGATATTTGGGACCACCTCCATCATACTGTGGCATTGAGGACATGCCACTGGTTCTTCGTCGGAGGACTTGAGCTGGGTCAAGCATGCCTCCGCCTGCATCAGCGCTTCACTCAGGGCTAGACGAGTGTCTTGGGAGAGCCTGAGTAGCTCAAAGATGGAGAGCCTGGCTGGTGTATTAGCCAGTTGGGCCAGGATATCGAAGTTGTATGGCTTCTCAAAACCTTTGTTTAGAATATTTTTCACAGGTTTATCAAAGCGTACTTCTCTTTGCTTTCCTTTGTCTGCCGGCGTCGGTTTTGAAGGGCTGGCCTCTGGTACGACGGGGCCTGGTCCTGAAGGTTTGGCAGTTGAAGTGTCCGCCGGTGCATCCTCCTGACTTGCTCTGCAGTCGTTGAGGTAGGCTTTCCCTGAACGGGTTACAGCAAGTACCTCGTCCTAGTCTGATGGCGAAGAAGTTGCGACCATGTGGCATGGTTTGTGCTTGGAGCTTCTTCTAGACGTAGCATTAGTAGCTTTAGTCTCTTCCTCGAGCTCTGACACCAAATTCGAATGAACCCACATAATTTCGCCCTGCCGGGTGGTCAGGGGTACCAGGTCTTGATTTTGATCTCTAGAGGGAGGGAGATTGACGATGTCCATCGTAGCTCGGGAAATGGGCGTAACACCGTTCATGGTCTCTTGGGAAGGCAGATCGCCGAACCGCAGAGATATTATGTTGGCCGTGACCGTCTTCTCGGTGTTGTGAAGAGTGATGGCCTTAGCATCGATCAACCCCTGGATCCTCCTCTTCAGTATGTAACACGTCTTTGTTGGGTGGTGTACGTATCTGTGGAAGATGCAGTATTTGGGGTCGTCAGTACTGCCGACTTCTTGGGGCCGCCTTAGCTCCGGAAGGGTGATCTTGCCGCTTTTGACGAGATACTCGAATATACTAGGGATATCGTCGTCGTCGAAAGAGTAGACTTCGACGGGCCTGAAAGTCCCGGGTTTCGTCTGCTTGGTCGCCGCCGTCTTTTGTCTGGACGTATTGACCGTCAAAGCTTCTTTTCCCTTGGAGCTGCAAGGATGGTCGCTGCTGGGAGATGACCTTTTGTCTCTATCGGAGGCGGAGATCATGATGCCATTGTCGCGCACCTTACGACTGTTGTCTTCGGCGGCCACTGCCGAGACGATGAACGAAGGCCACTCATGGAACTGATATGGTCCTGTAAACACCGAGACTACGGGAAGGAGGTTCTTCCGGCAAATGTCTACTAACGCCGAGTCTGGAACTCCTGGAGGCATTTGTAAGGTGGCCTAACGAAAATGTTCGACGAAGGTGCGAACGTCCTCCTTTTTCCTTTGTTTGACTTCGATGAGAGAGGACATAGACATGTCCATTCCACCCTCGTAGAATCGCGTGAAGAATAAAGCTTTGAAGTCTTCGAAGGAAGTAATGCAGTTTTTCGCCAAGCTACGGTACCACTGATAGGCCACTCCTGAGAGGCAGCCTTTGAACACTCGAGTGAGGAGGGCGTCGTTCCCTTGTAGCAACACCGTCATCATACTGAAATAGTTTATGTATTGACTTGGTGATATTTTTCCTTCGAACAGAGCCATAGTCTGAGGCTTGTACTTCGGAGGAAAAGGGACTTCTTCCCAGATAGCTGGGTAAGGCTGGTTGATTTCCAGTTTCTTGAGCTGATCTTTATGCTTCAAGGCGTCAAACTGGGCTTTCAACTCCCGCACTGCCTGCATCGGATTTTCAGTTGGAAGCGAGGCTACGGTGTAGTGCGGAGTTGGATGTATCGTGACTCCAACAGGAGGTAATATATTCATCGAGTGAGGAAGCGGAGGAACTGCTGACTCTTGATCTAGAGCAGGCTCTTGGCTTGGGTTGGATGGTGGCAAGTCCACCCCCACACGTATCTGAGTTGGCGGGACCGACGCTTGAGCCATGGCAGTTGCGTGCTTAGCATCATCTGGTGCATGTTCTCCATCATGGATTGTATTTGTTTCAGAGACGTCTCCAGCATAGTGATGCATTATTCCACGTTTTCTGACGGCGAAGCTTCCTCGCGTTCGTCTTCAATGGCGTAAACTCCCATTTGCCTGGGCGTCCTCGAAGGATAAGTATAGGTCGCTGCAGAAGTCGACTCTATACTCTCAGCATCTGATCTGGGAGATTGGCGACCCCCAGCGTCAGAATCAGACGAGTACGAAGCTGGTTGCTGTGACCTTGTACGGGTGTTTTGGAACACCCTAGCTTCAGTGTTCCTGAGGAGGTCTTCGAATCTTCTTCGGCTCGGAGGCCCTGAGGGATGACGTCTTGAGTTCGACCCTCCTTTAGGTATGTGTGAAGCCATGTTCACGGACGTATACGCGGGCTCTTCTTCCGGGAAAGACTGAGAGTAGCTTAATCGGTCGAAAACCGACCATTTTGCTTTAGAACAGCAGCAGTCAATCATAATTTTATGACTATTATAACATTGCTCGATAGGGGGCGTAATAGACATGTTGGAAGGTCCCCTCTCGTTACGCTTCTGGATTAGGTATTTGCACAGGTCAGGAGGAGTAGCAACCTGAGCTTGCTTTACGTCGTAGGACTTCGCCTGGCGTAAATTGGAGATTCGCTCAGAGTGTCGTAAGGATGAAGAGGTCCTCAGTCGGCCTTCGGCTTCCCGCGTAATCCGGAGGGTAGGCAGATTGCTCCTTCGTCGGCGTAAAGGCCGAGAAGTCGAGTATTCTGCTTCTGGCTTCCCCTCGCGGAAATCACGACGCTCATCTGGTTCCTCGTAGAGGTCAGATGTTGTCTTGCGCCTGGAGCGTGATTTGTACTTCTGACCTGGCGCTGAGGCATCACCAGAAGTTTGATCTGTACCGCGCGTAGCGGGAGACTGGTTTCTGCGCGTAGAGCGCAGTGGATACTTCTGGGTTAGCGCTGAGGCTTTGCCCGAAGTTTTGTCTGTACCGCGCATAGCGGGAGACTGGTTCCTACGCGTAGAGCGCAGTAGATACTTCTGGGTTAGCGCTGAGGCTTTGCCCGAAGTTTTGTCTGTACCGCGCGTAGTGGGAGACTGGTTCCTACGCGTAGAGCGCAGTGAATACTTCTGGGTCAGCGCTGAGGCTTTGCCCGAAGTTTTGTCTGTACCGCGCGTAGAGGGAGACTGAGTTTTACGTGCAGGGCACGGAGGGAGCAGTGCTACCACCTCATTGGTCGGAGAGATCGGAGAGATCGGAGAGTCCACAGGAATGGTAGAGGATGTCTTGGGCATCCACACTTTATGCAGCTTCCTGTTGTCTTGGACGGAGAGAGATTGAGAGCTACCCCCGGTTTGAAGCATGTCTTCGTAGGCAGACAGGTCGAATTGGACGACCAGTGTCTTCTTCACGGATCCCACGGATACCGCATCGTGTTGAGCAATTGCTTCCTCATCAGAAGAGAAAGATGTCCCCAGCAGAGTCGTCATCTTGTTTGTGGTATTAAACGAAAGAATGAAGATGTATTCAATATGGGGTTTACACGGAACCCGCCTTCTTTGGTTTACAAACAAACTTGTACAATTTGATCCTATACGAGGACATGGGAGTACAATTTATTTAATCTGGATAAATATTGCTATAGGTGTCTGATCTGCAGTCGATCACTTTAGCCCTTGGACCACACGATGTTGAAGAAGTGCCGTAGAAGACAGGAAGCAGCTTCGAAGGTTGCAGGAGAGGGTGGATGCACGATGCTAAAGTCGTCGATCCCTACTCTTTGCCTGAGCTCCGGGTGCTCTCTCTTTCTCTCTCTCTCTCTCTCTCTCTCTCTCTCTCTCTCTCTCGGGTTCGATCTTCCAATTTTTGTCGACCTGGTTCGATCTTCAAGTTTGGAGTTTTTCCCTTTTCGACCTGTTCCTCATTGATAGAGGTCTCTATTTATAGAGTTTTAGTGACAGTGACCACTCCGTCGGTATAACAACCGAGGAGTGTAAAGTACAGCACCCTTTTACACAACGGTTAAAGTAACCAATGTCTGCGTATAGATGATCTTTTGAATGAGCGTGTGACGCGGGTCGAACTAAGGGACAGAATGCGTACAATTGCTACGAAGATCATGGCGTAAAAGCTACGTAGGTAGGTATCCATTATATAGAAGAGGTTGGCATAGAAGCCAAATGTCTGTCACCATGGCATAGAAGCCAAATAGTTATCAAACCGGCATAGAAGCTGAACAGGCGTAGAAGCCGAACAGGCGTAGAAGCCGAGTGGTCGTAGAGGCCGAACAGGCATAGAAACCGAGTGGTCGTAGAGGCCGAACAGGCATAGAAGCCGAAGGGGCACAGGGGCCGAGCAGGCGTAGAAGCCGAAGGGGCACAGGGGCCGAGCAGGCGTAGAAGCCGAATGAGCACAAATGCTGGATGGGCGTAGAAGCCGCCGTGTACCGTGCCACAGTGCTGACGTGGACGTCTTAGCCGGGATTACAGCTTTTGAAGATATAATCAAATATCTTGCATTAAATATCGAGATTTGCCACCATCATGTGCATTAAATGTGGAGGCGTATTCTTTGACGGTCTGCAACCCTTTCTGCACATCAGTCGCAGAGACGTGCCTCGAGAAACTGTCACCGCTCTGTGCATTAGGCGAAGAGACGTGCCTCGAACCCCGTACGGAGTGCAGCTTTTGGCGTAGCAGGCGGTTTGTCTACTGCATAACGTAAACAGCTCGCATTTTGCCTGTGTAAAACAAGGCAGCGTATCCCTTCATGCTTGAAAAAGCAGTTTACGCGAAGGGGATGGCGGTATTTGACAGCCTGGGTGGCAGTACAGTACCATCATTATAGCCGTCGCTTGGGTAGTCGAACCGTATCCCTTTTGCCAGAAGTCCAGATGTCAGGTTCATTGCAAGCTCTGACAGGTTCATTGCAGGATCTGACAGGTTCACTTCCGGGAATACGAAGCATCTTTTGTACACCTCAATGCTGCGTATGAAAGGGGAGGAGTTTTACGCCCTGGAGGCAATAAAGCACCCTGTTTACGCTGAAGCGGCTTGGACGTACTGCCTTACGCGGATGGTCCTTTGAGCTTTTATGTTTCACGCTCTGTTCTAGCGAAAAAGGCTCTGTTGCACGCTTGATGGCTCTTAAGGCCTCTGCCTATGCTGCTCTGCACCGATATGTCGCGTAGTCATCCGGCGTATTTTTCATGCTTCTACAATCTTGACATACAAATGAAGATCTTAGTTGTCTTAGTAAGCATCATTGTTAGATTCATAAAGAATTTATACTATATGTAGATGTGTGACATTACATAACTGCACTATTTTTGCTAATGGTAGAATTGTTGTTGGTATAAAATATTATTTTATAAATAAATTGGGAACTAATATATCTCGACAGATAAAATGACTACGGATCTATTAATGGACAAATCGGCCCTTTTTCACAAAAAATGTAATGATTCGGTAGATCACAAATTAGTTATCCATCTTTGAGAGTAAAGTAGTTGGAAGTGAACATAGTCTAACATAAAAGACGATCTAGAAACCTGTCATGACCCGCACCCGGAATAAGGACACAAGTACGTGGGTATGTCCAGCCTACGCTACAACATCAGCAGTATAACGCTGTCTAGGTCACAATACTATCTATCACATCTCACAATAATATATAACTTGTCAATGATCTCAACTCCATAAGGATGACAAGATAAATATAAATATAATGTCAAACTAATACTCAATCACAATATAATCTATAGGAAAATGAATGGCACGATAAAGATATAAAGTGATATAAAAGAAGTTCCAATATATAAGTCTAGAAATAATATCTTAAATAATAGCAATAAATCTAAGAGTCTAGCTAACTCAAATACAACATAAGTCTCAAATATAGTACAACTCAGAGTATATCAAAGTGGAACAATCTAAATACAATATGAATGATAGGCTCTAAGTCACTACTAATGGATCATCTACTGGAACGGGATCCTCCTGAAGCTCCTGGATGTAACACTCACCTACTCCTAGTCCATAGTATGTGGGATAAAAGTCCTCGAGATCCTTTAAAAAATATATCCAGTCAGGATTGGAGTGAAGCACATAAACTAAAAAAATAGTTCCATTTAAATTGATAAAGACTATAAAACAGTGAGTAATGAATATACATGATGGAAATAAATACTAAAATATAAGGAACTGGAGAGGCAATCAACATACCACAGGTACATGGTAAGTAGTGTAAAGCAGATATATGTAAATACTAGCAGGTATGAACTGGAATAGAGAAATAGAAATACTAGCTAAGTACCTTAAAATATTAGCTATTATGTGATCAGCTTGGGACAAGATCAGGCTCTGCCATATATGATTGGCTATGCACAAGTATAGGTAAGGGATCAAGTCAATCAAGTATGATTGACTATGCACAAGTACAGGTAAGCGGATCAAGCCAATCATATATGGGGAGCTATGCATAAGTAATAAGATTAGGCTACACCCTAGTGTGGTGAAGGTGAGCTATGCACAAGTAAGTGGAATATGATCATATAATCAACTAATACTTTTTCGTCTTCGGCTAGTACGATAAATCTAAGCATGACTCCTCATGGCAGATATCAATGATACTAGTGTTTGTGGTATTAAACGAAAGAATGAAAGTGTATTTCAATGACAGGGTTTATACGAGACCCGTGCCCTTTGGTTTATAAACAAACTTGTACAATTCGATCCTATACGAGGATGCGAGAGTATAATTTATTTAATCTGGGTATAAATTGCTATAGGTGTCTGATCTGCAGTCGATCACTTTAGCCCTTGGACTACACGATGTTGAAGAAGTGCCGTGGAAGACGGGTAGCGGCTTCGAAGGCTGCGAAGGAGGATGGATGCACGGTGCCAGAGCCGTCGACCCCTACTCTTTGCCTGAGCTCCGGACTCTTCTCTCCTTCTCCTTCTCTCTCTCTCTCTCTCTTTTTACCAATTCTTCGACCTGGTTCGATCTTCCAAATTGTCGACCTTGTTCCCCATTGATAGGGGTCTCTATTTATAGAGTTTTGGTGACAGTGACCACTCCGTCGGTGTAACAACCGAGGAGTGGACAGTACAGCACCCTTTTACACAATGGTTAAAATAACTAATGCCTGCGCATAAATGACCTTTTGAGTGAGCATGTGACACGTGTCCAACTAAGGGGACAAAATGCGTATATCTGCTGCGAAGATCACGGCGTAGAAGCCACGTAGGTAGGTATCCCTTGTGCAGAAGAGGTTGGCGTAGAAGCCAAATGACTGTCACCCCTGGCGTAGAAGCCAAAATAGGCATAGAAATCGAACAGGCGTAGAAGCCGAATGGGCATAGAAGCCGAACAGGCATAGAAGCCGAACAGGCATAGAAGCCTAATGGTCGTAGAGACTGAGTGGGCGTTTGAAGCCGAATAAGCACAGATCCTGGATGGGCGTAGAAGCCAATGCGTACCGTGCCAGAGTGTTGATGTGGACGTCTTCGCCGGAATTACGGCTTTCGAAGGTGTAATCATATCTCTTACAGAGATTTGCCACCATCCTGTGCATTAAATGCGGAGACGTATTTTGAAGGTCTGCAGCCCTTCTGTGCATCCGTCGCAGAGACGTGTCTTGAGGGAAACTGTCATCGCTCTGTGCAATTTGACATAGAGACGTGCCTCGGGCCCTGTACGAAGTGTAGCTTTTGACGTGGCAGGCGGTTTGTCTACTGCGGAGCATAAAACAGCTCATGTTTGCCTGTGTAAAACAAGGCGGCGTATTCCCTTGTACGCGAAAGAGCGGTTTACGCTGGGGGACTTTGGTAACCGACGTTTGGTGATATTTTAACCAAATCCTCTGCATTAAATACCGAGATCCGCCATCATACTGTGGACGCGTCCCGAGGGGTCTGCCATCATTTTCAGCCGTCGTCTGGGTAACCGTGCAGCACTTTTTGTCAGGAGTCAGAGGCCAGGTTCACTGCATGACTTGACAGGTTCATTTCAGGGAAAACGAAGCGTTCCTCGTACGCATTAACGCTGCTTTGAGAGCGGCTGAGTTTTATGCCATGGAGGCGATGAAGAACTCTATCTTACGCTGGAGCGGCTGGACGTACTGCACTTACGCGGATGGTCCTTTGAGCTTTATACTTCATGCTATGTTTTTAGCGGAGAAAGCTCTGTTGCACGTTTGATGGCTCTCTGAAGGCCTCTGTTTACGCTGCTCTGCATCAAGAGGCTGCGTAGATCCTTCCAGCGTATTTTTTATGCTTCTACAAGACCCCCTTCAAAGCTTTTAAATTTTTCGGAATTTAAACGCTTTGAATGAAGCATGAACGGCCCCTCGTAACTCGAAACATTTCTGAATGGAGCGCTGAAACGGTCGATGCGAACTTTATGGCGGATTTATTGGGGACCGTTGTGATCTCTTTTGCCTATAAAAAAGGCTGGGGGGGTGAACCTATTTTTACCACATTCTCATTACCATGCAGAGATGATCGCCGGAGTTCGTCGGGTCGACCTGAGGAAGAAGGAGATCATGTTCTTCCAGCATGTAGGGAGCCAAAAAAGACGGCGTCTTCGAGCAAATGTCCACTGCAACGATGGATCATGGAAGGATATCTTAGCCTCCCTTGCTCGGGATAATCAGCAACTTTGTATGGCGCTGCTCCAGGAGAGAGGAAGGGTCGTCTTTGACCATACAGCTTGCAAGTGCTGTCTTCTCTCGTTGCCTCCGGTGACGAGAGTCAGACAGACTCGCTCTGTCCTGGCTTGATCGGTGCACGTAGCATGGGATCTACAAAATCTATGCAGGCCCAGTTCCGTATCCGCCCACCGTTGATCATTAACCTGTCAGTCAGTTTGCGGTAACTGACCGACTGCTGGAGAAGATGGATGAAGAATTAAAGCCCAGCGAGAACCTGTCAGAACAGCTTCTGGGCAATCTTCAGACGATTATGAGGGGGCCCCTTTGTAGACGGAGTTTCCCTCAGTTGTAATCATAAAAATGAAAAGAAAACCCTTGTAGATTGGATTTCCCTCATATGTAATCATGACTTTGATCTTTTAGTAAAATCATCTTCTTCTCCATATGATCGTCTTGCCATATGTTGCTGTGAAGTCTGAATATGTGTAGCTTCAACATGTCTGAATCTTTACGCCGACTCTGTAGAAAGAGTGCTAGGTCCTGTCCTTTACGCATAGCGAATAGTCCATAGAATGTTGTAGAGCATTTTTGAATATCTTTAGAACTGTCCTGTTGCTAGGACTGAGGGACCGCGTAGAGCTCTGAACTTCTGATAAACAGAATTTTTTGTTTAGACTTCGTCTTCAAGAATGACCTCCCGAGAAATCCCTTGGAACAGGGTCGAGAAATGGCTGTCTAACTGAGTTGCCATCTTTTGATAGACGAGATATTCAGACTGGAGTCTGGATGAACCTCCAATTTTGGACCCGAGAAGAGTAATTTCTCAATGTTTGAACTCTGTATGCTCCGGGTACTTGGGATTCTTTGGGTCAAGAACGAGTATCTTCTGTGTTGAACTCTTTGTAATTGACCGCTTTGGGGACTGTTTCGAATATGCGGAAAGTCGTGGAGCGCGAAATTATCAGTCTGTAACCTCTGGGCGTAAAACACCATCGAGCACGGAATCATAGAGTTGTGGTTCCTGAGCGTGAAGTCGTAGGTTTGTTGCCTCTCGAGCATAAAAGCTACCGAGCACAAAGGCATCCGGGCATAAAACTATAGACTTATAGCTGTCGAACGTAAAGCTGTAGATTCGTAGCCGTCGAGCGTAGAAAGCTCCTTTAGCATAGGACTGGAGATCTGTAGCCTGTGAGCATAGAACACCATCGAGCGTGAAATCGTAGACTTGTGGTTTCTGAGCGTGAAGTCGTAGGTTTGTTGCCTCTCGAGCATAAAAGCTACCAAGCACAAAGGCATCCGGGCATAAAATCATAGACTTATAGCTGTCGAACGTAAAGCTGTAGATTCGTAGCCGTCGAGCGTAGAAAGCTCCTTTAGCGTAGAACTGTTTGATTTATAGCTCCTGAAAAGAAAGTTTCTTCGAGCGTGAAGTTTGCGGATCTGTTGCCTCTGAGCGTAAACTGAGCGCCACCGAGCGTGAGATCGACGATTTGGTATCTGCTGAGCGTAAAGTCGTAGGTTTGTGGCCTCTCGAGCATAAAAGCTACCGAGCACAAAGGCATCCGGGCGTAAAACCATAGACTTGTAGCTTGCGAGCGTAAAAACCGTAGATCCGTTGCTGTCGAGCGTAGAAAGCTCTTTTAGCGTAGAACCCGCTGAACCGTTTTGCACGAAAAACCTTTCGAATTCGCTGACTGCCCGTCTTCCAAGGGTAGTGGGCTGACGTAGCATCCAATCATAACCAATCTGCGAGATTTGGTTAGGGTCTCGAGGAGTTCGTCCGAGGATTCGAGGAGTCGACCCGGACTATATATATCCCAAGTTTTTGAGAGAAAAAATTTTTATCTGTCTTCTGCGAAAGAGAGCTTTCGACTGTCCGAGTTTTTCTTCGTTCCTTCTCCGGGCACTTCGAGTCTTTCAGAAATGGCGCCGAAATAAACCCCCTCCGCTAAGGGGAAGAGCATAGGTTCTTCCTCTCATTCTTTTGCCCCAGCGAGGGAGTCTCTGGTCGGGCAAGGCGAACTTCCTTCCGAGCAAAGTATCCCGCCGATGAGTAGCGCACCCGGCCTTAGAGGTAGAGCCTTTGGGGTGACAAAAAACGATAAAAAAAAAATCCTTCGCACACGTTGAACGTGACCGCGCTAGGTCGTCTTCTGTGCTGATAGCCTCTTTGGAGGAAGATGATGCACGGAGGCGTTTTCATCTTTTACGCCCATATTTCTAATGTGCCAGCGTAAAGACTCCATATTTTCGTAGCCCTGAGCGTAAAAGCTCTGGCTACCGAAAGTTGGCGTATATTGTAAAATTTGAGTTTTACGCTTGTGGAGGGGACTTCCGGCGTAAAATAACCAAATGGTTACGATCCTGCGTAGAGCACAGACTGTCGTTTCCTTGGTCTGTACGTTTGTGCAAGATTTGTAATAACATATTTCCCTTGCACTTTTGTAGTTGATCTGGACGAGTCTCCACTGGCCGAGGTGATGGGCTCCGCTGCTGGGATGCTGCACTCGAACTACCTGGAGGATCTGTCCTACGTGGCATTTTCCATCTCCAGACCCCAATATCCTGAGGGAAGGGGGTTTCTGATATCGGTTCAGGGCGAGCGGACGCTGCTGAGCATGATTAATGGCGAGCCCCTGACCTACGTAGACAGGGAGCAGTACATAAAGTCGGCTTTCCTCTTTGGGGACATGATTGACAAACAGTCCCAGACGAGGCCCTAGAGGGAGCCCTGGGTTTTCTTTGCCAGGAATTTGGTTTTGTATTTGCCAACAATGCCGAGGGATTATCCCATCTCGGCCTTCTTCCATACGACGCATCCCAGGAAGATGTCGTGGATGCTGACTCCTGATCTTCACGGTAAGCCAGGAAAGATCTTTCATCTCAAAGGAGCTGACCGGGGGTCGTTTGTCAGTCGCCCTTCCGACTTTGTGACGTTATTCTGGGGACTGTGCCCGGGTAGTGTCCCGAGTGAAGACAGTTCGGTGATCCAGCCGGTCCAATTGCCGACCTTCTGTAACGACTTCATGGGACGAGGCAGGGTATATCCCAAGGAGAATCCTCGATGTAATGGATGGATCGCCCCAACAAACTCTCGATGGACATGCCTAGTGGGCTGGGCCTTGAAGCACTTCCTGAGAGAGCTGGAGGTCATTGGGCTATATGCCGCTGTGAGTGCGACGAGCGTCAGGTTGCCTCCGAACCCTAACTTGTTCCTGGCGCTGATGGAGCAGTACATTTCGCTCACTGGGACCTTTGCCACTCCACTGGGGGAGTTGGGATTGGCGCTCCACGAGATGGCAGTTGTCTCGAGACTGCCGATGGGGGATACCCCCTATGAAGAGTATGTTCCCACCAACCGGGAGTTGGGGGATTTGGACCCTCGGGTGGCGGAAGTATATCAGGAGCTGATGTGTCAATACTTCGCGTGCACCACTTTTTATAACGAGCCTTCTGATTTGGCTCATACCACCAAGTGGATATCCTACCTCTTCTTTCACCGAGCTAGGGCTGCCAAGTCGGAGAAAGCCTCGGGGGGCAAAAATGAGCCCGTGAACTGTTTAGGCGTGCTTAGCGCCCAGGTCGTCGAGGGTCTTATGGAGGAGGCCGCAGCTCCGGATCAGATTCTCGTCGAAGGGGTAGGAAAGTACCCCGAAGGCACTAAGGCCGGTAGTTACTTGAGGCGCTGTCGCCGGCCTCTGTCTAAGGAAGCCTAGTTGGCTGGTTTCCTCTCCATATGGCTGCGTCGAGTAGTAGTGCCCGGCACAGCGTCCGCGGACCGTATTCACCGGAACATCCTGTGGCCGGCAGTGTGCCTGGTGTTTGGGGCAAGACTGGGCTTGCTTCCCGCTATGGTGTGCCGTATACAGGCTGGCTTGAGAGCCATAACTGATGGGTTGCTCGTCGACGAAGCTCGGCGTGAGAGTTTTCCCAGGGTGGAGTTACCATACCTATACTTGATGGGATGGTTAATTCTCCATAATCCCCGGGTGATGTCTCCTGGCTCCGGTAGCAGCTCAGGGGGTATATTCTTGCTGAATTACAAGGATTCCTCCTGGAATGTGAGCACAGTCTTAGACTGTCGGCTGGTGTTGAACCTCAGCCACGGCTGGAAGATCCTCTGCATTGTCCCCTCCGTTCATCGCAATCAATCAGGGGTGCGGCTTGAGGATTCAGGTGGAGAGAAGACCGACCTTTCCCCGGAAGCTTTTAACTGGTTGGTCTGTATTAGACCCTCCCATCTGCTATATAGGAGTGAAGACCATTGTTTCTTCGAGCCCTACTTGCCTAGTCGGTTTGCCCGGCAGTTTGGGTACGATCAGTTGCACGTGGGCAATGCCGTCACCAGCTTTAGGTCCAGGGGCGGACTCATTGATGGAGCCAGAGGGTGGCGGTATTTCCTTATGGGTTGTACGGGGGCAATCTTTATCGTGCCGGTCGTTACAACCTCCACGGAGCTCCGCATTCTCCATTCTTACGCCCAGTTCTATGTGGCGATTAACACCTTCCATAGTAATTTTGACACGCGTGGAAGCTTCAGGGTGCCTTCTCCCAAGCCTGGGGGAAGAGTTGACGTCCCCTCGGTTTCTTCGGACGAGGGCGAGGAGTCTGGTACTCCGGATGAGCCTCTGGTGTCGGTGCCGAGGTGCGAAGTGCCTCCGTCTGCGGGGGCTTTGGTAGTCTCTTCTGGGAAGCGACGGGCTTCTGCCCCGAAGGAAGTTTCTCTTCGTAAGAGGAGGAAGGAGACGGTTGCTCGTCCTCTCCGCATTCTTTGTATTGAGGCTCCCGGGAGTGAGCCTGCCTCTCCCCATATCAGGGATGATTCTTTGGCTGAAGGTTCCTCACCTTTTAGAGAGGGACCTTCTACAGTTCCGGCCGGCGGTGCCGGAGAATCCTCGCTAGAGGTCGCTGTCGTGGCTGCTGCTCCAGGTAGCGGAGCGAGGTTGCCTGTATGGCCGAGGCAGATGGAAGAATCTTTCCTGAGGTCAGCAGCGGAAAAAACTCCCGCCGTGTCAGCGAGCACGTCTGGCGAGATTCCAGCTGATGAACCTCGACCGCGTCTCGGTGGAGGCTTGACGGAACTCTTGGTGATGTCGGTCGGCCCACCTCCTTCTCCAGGTATGACGGTTCGTATTGCATCATTAAGGCATGGTTTAGCTACCTCGGGTGCGAATGCGTCGTATATGCCATTGGCTCCGGGTAAATATCGTCTTTATGTCTCCCTTTAGAAAGATTATCATCATACTGATATTAACTTTCTTGTCCTTTTTTCAGGGGATAGCGCCCACGGGGAGTATAGCGTTGAAGCACATTCTGGCTCCGCTCGGGCTCATGATGATGATACGGAGGCGTCCAATTTTGATAAGGAAGTGGCTTCGGGGGCCAGTACGCCCGGAGTAGTTTCATCACCTCAAGAGGAGGATGAACCCGTCGTCGTGACCTTGCCTCTTGTGAGTGTGGCGATGACTTCGACCGCCGTTGCCGCACCTTCTTCGGTCGCGCCATACGTCGATGCGATGGCTGTGGCCACCTCGTCTGTAATTATCCCTGGAGAGGGACTTGCTGATATTGCGGCCGCTCCCGGCGCCCAGTCGGATCTAGTTGCGTTGACCGAGCAACATACCAGCCTCTTCTACATCGGTTTAAAAATGATGATATCAATGGTGTTAGCGAAGAGTCTAGATTTCGAGCGCCTGAAGAAGACTTCCCTTGCTTCGATCGGGGTCATCAGGGAGCTCGGCGATTCTGGGGTAGCTGACGCCCTGGAGGCGGTGGTTAATGGGTTAGAGCAACCCATTACCGAATACTTGTAGCTGACTCGGGGCAGCCTCGATGCTGATGTCCAGGCTCGGTTTGACCTCATGACTGCGCGGCTTGCTACGAAGCTGGAAAGCCTAGACAACTCCATCCAGAAGCATAAGCTAGAGATGGATAGGAGAAAAGCTATCGTAGAAGAGGCTCTTGCTGTTGAGACGCAGTGTCGATCCGAGCATGAAGGGAATGCGGCGAGGGCCTCCAAGCTGAAGAAAAAACTCGCTCGGGCAGAGGAGTGGGCTTCTCAGTCGCTGGCGGGTCTAGAGGTAGCAGCTGGTCGTTTGAGCGCAGCACGACAGGATTTGGACCGTGCAGAAGCTGCTCGTACAGGCTGTCTTCGGGCAAAGGCCGATCTGACCCTTACGAACACTCCCGAGGCACGGCTGGAGCAGGCTCGCGCCGACGCCTTGGCTCTCAGGAATGAGAGGATAGCTGCACTGGAGCGGCTAATTCGCAATCTGACTACTCCGCCATCATGATGTATCCTTTCCCTTTTTGCTTGCCCAGATGTAATTCTGCCTCCCTTTTGGGAATAAATAAAGGCGACTCCTTTCTGACTTTTGTGGACCCGTCATTTCAGAATATAAATGACAGTTTTTAGGCGAGAGTAATATCAGAGGTAGTATGGACATGATAAACTCTCGATAACCTTTTAGCGGGACATCTATTCAGAGGTCTTACGGATATGATAGAGTGTAACCCAACTAATTGCGTTCTGGAAGTAGTTTTGTCAGAATAGAGATCCTCGCTATATTCTACTCGAGCGGGGGAGATTAAGCATAGTACCTCTTCAGGAATTTACCGTTGATAGGAGCCATTAACAGGTCTCCGTTAGGCTGGGCTAACCTGTAAGCGCCATTCGAGAACGTTGTCTCGATCACATAAGGGCCTTCCCACTTGGGCTAGAATTTGCCTTTACTTCTGTGAGTAAGAATCATCGGCCTTCTTACGGCTAGAACTAGCACGCCGACTTTGAACACCCTTTCCTTCACTTTATGATTGAAAGCTCTGAAAATGCGTGCTTGGTAGAGCGCGATGCGCTATTGAGCTTGGAGACATTTCTCGTCTAATCCTTCCAGCTCTTGGAGCCTTAACAGGTCATTCTTTTCTCGAGTCAGCTCATTAGTTACGGCTATCCTGAGCGACGGGATCTGGATTTCAATGGGGAGAACCGCTTCGCTTCCGTAGACCAGCGAGAACGGGGTGCAGCCTGTCGGCGTCCGTACCGTTGTGTTGTATGCCCAGAGACATTCGCCCAGCTTCTCGTTCTAGTCTCTTTTGTTTGAAGAGACGAATTTCTTCAAGAGTTTGATAATGGTTTTGTTGAAAGCTTCCGCCAAACCATTAGCAGCTGGATAGTATGTCGTAGAGGCAATATTGCGTATCCGATTTTTATCGTAAAACCGATAAAACGCTTGGCTGATGAACTGAGGCCAATTGTCATGAATTATCCTCCGGGGTACCCCCAAAGCGATAAATAACGTGATGCTTGATGAAGCTGATCACATTAGATGCCTTTACCTCAGCGAGAGGGATTGCCTCTGCCCATTTGGAGAAGTAATCCGTGATGGCCAGTATGAACTGGTGACCCCTGGAAGAAGACGGGTAAATAGAACCGATGATATCCATATCCCATGCTTCGAAAGGCCAGGATGCGACCGTGGGATGTAGATGTTTGGACGGTTGATGTATGAAGTCTGCATGAACCTGACAGGCTCTGCAATGTCTTGCATACCGTATTGCATCTGCGATCATAGTAGGCCAGTAATAGCCCATTCTCCTGATGCGATCCTGTAGCTTAGGACCGGGTTAATGCGCTCCGCATACGCCGTCGTGAGCTTCACGGATAATCTGCTGTGCTTCATCGTTAGAGAGGCATCTCAATAGTAATCCGTCGTAGGTCCGACGATATAGGTTTTGTGAAGATGCATCGAAGTAGAAGCGTAGTGATCGTCTCTTGACGGATACTGCTTCTTTGGGGTCCCCCGGCAAGATTCCGTATGCCACGAAATCTATGAAGGGACTTGTCCAATCTCTCGTAGGAGGATCGGTGTTGACAGCGTAGCTGCGTTCTATGTGACAGCTGTTCTTCACACAGAACAAGTCTCTGTTAAGAAGGATTACCGAATCCTGCCTTCTAACGGGAGTAGCTAAATCTGCCGCTAGACTGGCTAGGGCATCAGCTTCCAGATTCTGAGATCGAGGTACATGCTCTAGGAAGAACTCCTTGAATGTCATGGCTATCTCGACCGTCGCTTGGTGATAGGGGATGAGGTCTGGATTCTGGACTTCATATATTCCTCTGACTTGATTGACGATAAGCAGAGAATCACCGAAAGCTTCCAGGGACTCTACCCCCAGCTCTTTAGCAACTTGGAGCCCTATTAGTAGAGCGTTGTACCCTGCCACATTGTTGGAGCAGGGCTCGCTAAGAGAATATGCTCGGTAGATGACGAGCTGATCAGGGGCGACCAGGACGACTCCCACTCCCGAAACGATGTTTCCCTTAGGACCGGTTCTGGAGGCGCCGTTGAAGAACAGTTGCCATGCGTCACCTTTCATTGCAGAATTATATTCTGCAACTTCATCGGGAATGTCTTCGTATAATTTGGAGGCCTCCGGGATCGGGTGAGCAGCTAGGAAGTCGGCCAGCGCTTGGCCTTTGATGGACTTCTACGGTACGTATACCATGTCATATGGTGTTAACAGCATCGCCCAAGTTGCGAGTCGGGAATTAAGAACGCTCGGCTTGCTCATCAGTACTCGAAGAGGGTTAATCCTGGAGATGATGTGGATAGTCTGGCCGGTGACGTAGTGCCGCATCTTTTGGATAGCGAACATCAGAGCCAAGCATTCTTTCTCCACTGGGTTGTATCGGTGTTCGGCTCCGACCATCATCCTGCTGAGGTAGTAGATAGCCTGTTCATGCCCTACATCGTTCTTCTGTGCGAGAAGAGCTCCTAGCGAATGATCCATTGCTCGGACATACAGCAAGAACGGTTTTCCCATAACGGGAGGCACCAGAACTGGTGGAGTGGTGAGGTAGCGCTTGATATCTCTGAACGCTTGCTGGCAGGTTTCGTCCCATACGAAGGATACACCTTTCTTCATGAGATGAGAGAAGGGTTGACATCTCCCCGAGAGGTTAGATATGAATCGCCGGATGTAAGCCAGACGTCCTTGAAATCCCCTGAGTTCCCTCAGATTATGGGGCGGTCGCATTTCCACGATTGCCTGGACTTTATCAGGGTCCACTTGGATGTCTTTGGCGGTAATGACAAATTCCAGGAATTTGCCACTAGATACACCCAGAAAGGACTTCGTAGGGTTCATCTTGAGTTGATGTTGGCGCATTAACTCGAATACCGTCCTCAGGTCTTGAATGTGATCACCTTTGAGGTGGCTCTTGACGGCTATGTCATCCACGTAACATTCCACTATTTTACGTAAATGCTCGTAGAATATGTTACTCATAGCTCGTTGGTATGTAGCCCTGGCGTTCTTCAATCCGAAGGGCATGACCGTGTAGCAATATACTCCCAATGGTGTTCGGAAGGTGGTGTGCTTCTCGTTTTCAGGATGCATCTTGATCTGATTGTACCCTGAGAACCCGTCCATGAAAGATATGCATTCAAAGCCGCAGGTGTTGTCGATCATGATGTCCGTGATGGGAAGAGGGAATTTATCCTTGGGGCAGGCCGCATTCAGATCTCGGTAATCGATGCAGATACGTACCTTTCTATTTTTCTTTATGACTGGAATAACATTGGCGACCCAGTCGGGATGTTGTTCTTCCCGCATGAAACCGCAGGCTATCAACTTCTTGACTTCAGCTTCGATGGCGTCCATCATATCTGGGCAGAACCGGCGTTGGTGTTGCTTTACTGGCTTCGAATCGGTCAATATATTGAGCTTGTGAGTAGCTACTTTCGGGTCCAGGCCTGGTATGTCCTCATAATTCCATGCAAAGACGTCGATGTATTCCTTTATCAACTGTATAACTTCTTCCTTTTCAGCTGGGGGAAGGTTGTTACTGATAAATATTGGCTTCGGCGAAAGTTTACCCCCAACATCGATCTGGATAACTTCGTCTTTGGTGGGAGGTTCTCTTTGCTCGAAGCGGAATTCCCACTGTGTATCCATTTGCTGAGCCCAAGAGTCATTCTCAAATGGCTCCGAATCCTGCTCATCTGCTCCTGAGGGATCTGTCACCACCATATTTACTGATAGTGTTTGTTCGAGAGCATCAGGTGAGTCAGGGGGTGACGAGCCATTCTGGGAGAAGGAAGAGATGTCCTCGTCTGATTTAGAAGTCGCAAGGGCGGTGGCATATCCTAATCCGAAACGGGTCTGTTGATAGCGGGTGTTGTCGCGCGGCGGCGTTCGTTTGCCTCTTCCGTAGTTGAGGCCAGGCTTCCGCTTTAAGTCATAGCCCATGTTTTGCATGATCTTCAGCGCTTGAGGGCTGTATCGGTGAACCTGCATTCTCCCAGTATCGTTGTCGAAAGGATCTTCCTGGGCAGTCGGTTGATTGTGCATGCGGACAAAGACTATCGAACGCTGGCTGCTGCAGGTAGACGGGACGATGAAGACAGAATCCTCATGTGGCCCATATGTCGTGACGACGTTGGACGATGATGCCACTTCCCAGACATACGGACGGTAGGAGTTTATAGCTTCTAAGAATTTTCGTGCTATTGGTTCTACTTCATCATGGTGAGTGGATTCCTGTTTCAAAATTTGAGCACCGATGTACCAGAAAAGAGGATATTTATTATCATCTGGAACTCCGTTCCTGGTTGCGCTTACATCAGTCGGCTGCCTGTTGTGCCGAAGGTTGATGGCCAAGGGTGGAGGCTTCCGGTTCAAAGTGATTACCAGAGGATCACTCCCTTCTCCTGACTTGGTCTTGTTAAGGTGGATAGCCATAGGCTCTATGGCTCTTGGACGAGTGGTTCATCCTTTCACTTTGATCGACAGCGGCAGTGTGGTAGAGGGCTCTTCTGGCTCTTGGACGAGTGGCCCGTCTTTGGCCTCGCCTGGCGCTTCTTCCGTGTGGTCTTGGGAGTACAATACGGCATCGAAATAGTAGGATTCTATTCCTTTAAACGGGTTTAGGTCAGCCACCTCTGTTTGTACGGTTCCTTGTGCGTCTGCATATTTAAGGCATTGATGTAGGGTTGAAGGAATGATATTGTGGTCGTGGATCTACGGTCTTCCCAGCAAAATGTTGTAGGACACCTCTGAATCGATAACGTAATATGTGGCCACCAATCTAAGGTTGCCGATCTGGATTCTCAAGCGGATCTTCCCCAATGGCTTACTTCTTCCAGCATTGAAACCCACAATTGTAGTGGTAGTGTAAGCCAGTTCGCTGGTAGGAATTCTTAGCGGCCTGAGCAGACTGTGAGGGATGATGCTGATCGACGACCCCGGATCTATGTGAATCCGGTCGACCTCCATGGAACCGACGTACCCGGTATAATAGAGGGGCCTGTCATGTCTGTTATGTTTTAACAGCATGTCGTCTTGAGTAAAAGTGATATTTGGGACCACCTCCATCACGCTGTGGCATTGAGGACACGCCACTGGCTCCTCGTCGGGGGACTTGAGCTGGGTCAAGTATACCTTCGCCTGCATCAGTGCTTCACTCAGGGCTAGACGAGTGTCTGGGGAGAGCCTGAGTAGCTCAAAGATGGACAATCTGGCCGACGTATTGGCTAGTTGGGCCAGGATGTCAAATTTATACGGCTTCTCTAAACCTTTGCTTGAAATGTTTTTTACAGGTTTATCAAAGCGTACTTCTCTCTGCTTCCCCTTTTCCACCGGAGTAGGTTTCGCAGGATTGATGTTTTGCATGGCGGGACCTTGTTCTGAAGGTTTGGCGGCTGGAGCGTCAGCCGGCACGCCTTCCTGACCTGCTCCGTTGTCGTTGAGGTAGGCCTTCCCCGAACGGGTTGCGACAAATACTTCGTCTTCGTCCGATGCAGAAGAAGTTGCGACCATGTGGCATGGTCTGTATTTGGGGCTCTTCTTGGTCTCTTCCTCGAGCTCTGACACCAAATCTGGATGAACCCACATGATTTTGCCCTACCGGGTGGTCAGGGGTACTAGGTCTTGATTTTGATCTCTAGAGGGAGGGAGATTGACGATGTCCATCGTAGCTCGGGAAATGGGCGTGATACCGTTCATGACCTCTTGGGGAGGCAGATCGTCGAACCGTAGAGAGATCATGTTGGCCGTGACCGTCTTCTCGGTGTTGTGCAGAGTGATGGCCTTAGCATCGATCAACCCCTGGATCCTCCTCTTCAGTATGTAATACGCCTTTGTTGGGTGGTGTACGTATCTGCAGAAGATGCAGTATTTGGGGTCGTCAGTACTGCCGGCTTCTTGGGGCCGCCTTAGCTCTGGAAGGGTGATCTTGCCGCTTTTGACGAGACATTCGAATATACTAGGGATATCATCGTCGTCGAAAGAGTAGACTTCGACGGACCTGGAAGTCCCGGGCTTCGTCTGCGTGGTCGCCGCCATCTTTTGTCTAGACGTATTGACTGTCAGAGCTTCTTTTTCCTTGGAGCTGCGAGGATGGTCACTGCTGGGAGATGACCTTTTACCTCTATCGGAGGCGGAGATCATGATGCCATTATCGCGCGCCTTGCGACTGTTGTCTTCGGCGGCCACTGCCGAGACGATGAACGAAGGCCACTCATGGAACTGATATGATCCTGTAAACACCGAGACTACAGGAAGGAGGTTTTTCCTGCAAATGTCTACTAACACCGAGTCCGGAATTCCTGGAGGCATTTGTAAGGTGGCCTGACGAAAACGTTCGACGAAGGTGCGAACGTCCTTCTTTTCCTTTTGTTTGACTTCGATGAGAGAGGACATAGACATGTCCATCCCACCCTCGTAGAATCACGTGAAGAATAAAGCTTTGAAGTCTTCGAAGGAAGTAATGCAGTTGTCCGCCAAGCTATGGTACCACTGATAGGCTACTCCTGAGAGGCAGCCTTTGAACACCCGAGTGAGGAGGGTGTCATTCCCTTGTAGCAACACCGTCATCATACTGAAATAGTTCATGTATTGACTGGACGATGTTTTTCCTTCGAACAGAGCCATAGTCTGAGGCTTGTACTTCGGAGGAAAATGGACTTCTTCCCAGATAACTGGGTAGGGTTGGTTAATTCCCAGTTTCTTGAGCTGATATTTGTGCTTCAAGGCGTCGAACTGGGCTTTCAATTCTCGTACTGCCTGCATTGGATTTTCGGTCGAAAGCGGGGCTACGGAGTGGTGCGGAGTTGGTTGTATCGTAACTCCAGCGGGAGGTAAGGCATTCCTTGAGTGAGGAAGCGGAGGAACTGCTGACTCTTGATCTAGCGTAGGCTCTTGGCTCTGGTTGGATGGTGGTAAGTCTACCCCCACACGTATCTAAGTTGGCGGGACCGATGCTTGAGCCATGGCAGTTGCGTGCTGAGCTAGCATCATCCGGTGCATGTTCTCCATCGTGGATTGCATTTGTCTCAGAGATGTTTCCAGCATAGTGATGCGTTATTCCGCGTTTCCTGACGGCGAAGCTTCCTCGCGTTCGTCTTCAATGGCATAGACTCCTATTTCCCTGGGCGTCCTCGAAGGATAAGTATAGGTCGCTGCAGAAGTCGACTCTATACTCTCAGCATTTGATCTGGGAGATTGGCGACCCCCAGTGTCGGAATCAGATGAGTACGAAGCCGGTTGCTGTAACCTTGCACGGGTATTTTGGAACACCCCAGCTTCAGTGTTCCTGAGGAGGTCTTCGAATCTTCTTCGGCTCGGAGGCCCTGCGGGATGACGTCTCGAGCTCGGCCCTCCTCTAGGTATGTGAGAAGCCATGTTCACGGACGCATACGCGGGCTCTTCTTCCGGGAAAGACTGAGAGTAGCTCAACCGGTCAAAAACCGGCCGTTTTGCCTTAGAACAGCAACAGTCGATCATAATTTTATGACTATTACAACATTGCTCGCTAGGGGGCGTAATAGACATGTTGGAAGGTCCCCTCTCCTTACGCTTCTGGATTAAGTATTTGTGCAGGTCAGGGGGAGTAGCAACTTGAGCTTGTTTTACGTCATTGGACTTTGCCTGGCGTAAATTGGAGATTCGCTCAGAGTGGCGTAAGGCTGAAGAGGTCCTCAGCTGGCCGTCGGCTTCTCGCGTAATCCGGAGGGTAGGCAGATTGCTCCTTCGCTGGCGTAACGGCCGAGGAGTCGAGTATTCCGCTGCCTGCTTCCCTTCGCGAAAATCACGGCGTTCATCTGGTTCCTCATAGAGGTTAGATGTTGTCTGTCCTGGTGCTGAGGCATCACCAGAAGTTTGGTCTGTACCGCGCATAGCGGGAGACTGGTTCCTACGCGTAGAGCGCAGTGGATACTTCTGGGTTAGCGCTGAGGCTTTGTCCGAAGTTTTGTCTATTCCGCGCGTAGCGGGAGACTAATTTCTGCGCGTAAAGCGCAGTGGGTACTCCTGGGTTAGCGCTGAGGCTTTGCCCAAAGTTTTGTCTGTACCGCGCATAGCGGGAGACTGATTTCTGCGCGTAAATCGCAGTGGATACTCCTGGGTTAGCGCTGAGGCTTTGCCCAAAGTTTTGTCTGTACCGCGCATAGCGGGAGACTGAATTTTACGTGCGGGGCACGGAGGGAGCGATGCTACCACCTCATTGGTCAGAGAGATCGGAAAGATCGGAGAGTCCACAGGAACGGCGGAGGATGTCTTGGGCATCCACACTTTGTGCAGCTTCCTGTTGTCTTGGACGGAGAGGGAGAGGGAGAGCTATCCCCAGTCCGAAGCATGTCTTCGTAGGCAGACTGGTCGAATTAGACGACCAGTGTCTTCTTTAAGGATCCCACGGATACCGTATCGTGTTGAGCAATTACTTTCTCGTCAGAAGAGAAAGACGTCCCCAGCAGAGTCGCCATCTTGTTTGTGGTATTAAACGAAAGAATGAAAGTGTATTTCAATGACAGGGTTTATACGAGACCCGTGCCCTTTGGTTTACAAACAAACTTGTACAATTCGATCCTATACGAGGATACGGGAGTACAATTTATTTAATCTGGGTGTCTGATCTGCAGTCGATCACTTTAGCCCTTGGACTACACGATGTTGAAGAAGTGCCGTGGAAGACGGGTAGCGGCTTCGAAGGCTGCGAAGGAGGGTGGATGCACGGTGCCAGAGCCGTCGACCCCTACTCTTTGCCTGAGCTCCGGACTCTTCTCTCCTTCTCCTTCTCTCTCTTTCTCTTTTTACCAATTCTTCGACCTGGTTCGATCTTCCAAATTGTCGACCTTGTTCCCCATTGATAGGGGTCTCTATTTATAGAGTTTTGGTGACAGTGACCACTCCGTCGGTATAACAACCGAGGAGTGGACAGTACAGCACCCTTTTATACAACGGTTAAAATAACCAATGCCTGCGCATAAATGACCTTTTGAGTGAGCATGTGACACGTGTCCAACTAAGGAGACAAAACGCGTATATCTGCTGCGAAGATCACGGCGTAGAAGCCACGTAGGTAGGTATCCCTTGTGTAGAAGAGGTTGGCGTAGAAGCC
The DNA here is from genome assembly GCA_036927795.1 of Iris macrosiphon. Taxonomy (NCBI): domain Eukaryota; kingdom Viridiplantae; phylum Streptophyta; class Magnoliopsida; order Asparagales; family Iridaceae; genus Iris; species Iris macrosiphon. The sequence goes on from JAYESA010000011.1 coordinate 52,597,729, forward strand.
AAATGACTGTCACCCCTGGCGTAGAAGCCAAAATAGGCATAGAAGCCGAACAGGCGTAGAAGCCGAATGGGCATAGAAGCCGAACAGGCATAGAAGCCGAACAGGCATAGAAGCCGAATGGTCGTAGAGACTGAGTGGGCGTTTGAAGCCGAATGAGCACAAATCCTGGATGGGCGTAGAAGCCGCTGCGTACCGTGCCAGAGTGTTGATGTGGACGTCTTCGCCGGAATTACGGCTTTCGAAGGTGTAATCAAATCTCTTACAGAGATTTGCCACCAACCTGTGCATTAAATACGAAGACGTATTTTGAAGGTCTGCAGCCCTTCTGTGCATCCGTCGCAGAGACGTGTCTTGAGGGAAACTGTCACCGCTCTGTGCAATTTGACGTAGAGACGTGCCTCGGGCCCTGTACGAAGTGTAGCTTTTGACGTGGCAGGCGGTTTGTCTACTGCGGAGCGTAAAACAGCTCATGTTTGCCTGTGTAAAATAAGACAGCGTATTCCCTTGTACGCGAAAGAGCGGTTTACGCTGGGGGGACTTTTGTAACCGACGGTTTGGTGATATTTTAACCAAATCCTCTGCATTAAATGCCGAGATCCGTCATCATACTGTGGGCGCGTCCTGAGGGATCTGCCATCGTTTCCAACCGTCGTCTGGGTAGCCGTGCAGCACTTTTTGTCAGGAGTCAGAGGCCAGGTTCACTGCATGACTTGACAGGTTTATTTCGGGGAAAACGAAGCATTCCTCGTACGCATTAACGCTGCTTTGAGAGCGGCTGAGTTTTACGCCATGGAGGCGATGAAGAACTCTATCTTACGCTGGAGCGGCCTGGACGTACTGCACTTACGCGGATGGTCCTTTGAGCTTTATACTTCATGCTGTATTTTTAGCGGAGAAAGCTCTGTTGCACGTTTGATGGCTCTGAAGGCCTCTGTTTACGCTGCTCTGCATCAAGAGGCTGCGTAGATCCTCTCAGTGTATTTTTCATGCTTCTACAACTAGTCCGTGAATCCACTATATCAGGAATCAAGTATAACACTACAGAACTAGAATCATAGAAATCATCAAAATGACAAAAACTGTTAAAGAAGTACTCGCCTGTGGTCCTGAGTAATGTGTGATGATCAATGTCCAAGATGGAGTCACAATGACCTAAATATAGAATAATAGTGTTAATTGGTGAATTGAAAGGATAAGCATGATTAAATAACTAATGATGATGTTTCTAGGCCATGTCTAAGTCCATACTAGGGTATACTAGTCAATATTAGGCTAATTAGGTTAATACCTTGCTAAACCAAGTTTTTCAGGTCATACTAGTCATCACTTAGCTACTATAAGTTATACTAGTTAAAACATATATACTCTACTTGCTATTAAGCATCTTGATACCCTAAGTTATTAGATATCACAATTACCCACCAAGATATCCCAAGTCAGACACTTAAGGTTACCTATCCACTGATACACTCTGACCTCAAGGTTTGTACTTGCTCAAACTTCTTCCTTACTATTCTCTTCTCTTATCTTACTTAACACTCTCTGTAACCCCCTCTCACTTATTACCAACCAATACACAGAGGCAACCAACACAACCAATTACCTGCCCACTGATACCTTGATATACTAGATCCCTGAACCCTAATACCTGAACTGATAGTAACATGTTTCCCACAGATTTAACACAACTGTCTGTTGCCAGTACCTGTACTGCTGGGTCTAATATCCTAATTCCCAATGTCTGATATCTCGGTTACCTGTACTACTTGCTCTCTTGTACCCCATATGAAACAAGGTACTCCCCACTGATACACAAGGTATAAACTGACCATATCCATACTTACTACAACTAGGTGAACTACCCTTGACTCCAAGCGGAACTTGTAACCCCCTTCACTGTCACCTACACTCGAGCCTCTCCATTTTACACTACCTGTAGTGTACTGAAGCACACAAGGACTGCAACCTCCCTAATACCTACTGCTCCTCCCAATCTCAGAACACAATACACAAAACCACAGCACCAATACAACTGCAACAGGCATATGCTGCAACAGATTACCTCACCTCATATTTAGATCACACACTGTACCAGAGTTGTAGTGACTCTACACATGCCCAAGCCTTTCGACTACTCTACTTGCAACTGCAAATACTTTCACTGCTTGTCAGCCCCCTTTTCCAGCACACTTTGGCGCATGTTGATTGCTTGTCCGACCTTTCTTTAGATCAGACTCGTGAGTTATGGAGAAGGGTGTGTCTGGTTGGGTTGGTGGCATGTGTGGCTTGGATTGGTTTGAGTAATCCAATGGTCCACACCTCAAACCAAAACCTATATATTCCTATTTCTCTCTCTCTCTCTCTCTCTCTCTCTCTCTCTCTCTCTCTCTGCTCATTATTTTCTTTCAATTTCTCTCTCTTAGGTTTTCCCTCCCTCCGTAGGCAAGTACATCTTGCACAAGAGAAGAACCATGGATTTATGCATGCTTATAATTCTCAATAATGCCTATTTATTTCTAGCTCATGTTATTAGGACCGAGCACCCCTCCATCTTTAATACTTATTGTTCTTGATTTTCTAGGTTAAAATTGCATGGACCAAAGTTTAGGTTTATGGGTTAACTTTTGTTTTCTTGGGGATTGATCTCCCAAAACTTTATATTTTATAAAACTAATTAGCTCATAGTGTAGAGCACAATATTTTATATAATTTTGCTTTTGGTCGTGCATGATTTTGAGTCCAGCTAAGTTCAGTGCTACAACTTGATATAATATGTATACCAAATGGCTTACTGGAGAAGAAGAACAGTGCTCTATGAAGAGTATGCAAGAGAACCCTTTTGGTATGGAAATATGTATGTTCCACTTTGGGCGCATTGGTGTGTTGTCCAAACTCTTTGTGCGTACTAATCATACTGTACTTAGTCTCCTAGCAAAAGTGCGCCAGTCATACTCCTTGAGCCAGTGGAGCACTTTTAAGAGGAAACCCAGTTGGCGCACCTTGGTGCGTATTCAATCAAAGTTCTTCCTGGAAAAACAAGTGAAAGTATGCCACAGCCAGTCCGCACACTTTCTTCGAGTTGGCCATCTGGCACACTTTTCCTAAGTTTTATCAACTGGCACACTTTGCTTATGTTTAGCTAGCTCGCACACTTTTTCCCTCTTCGTTTCCCTAGGGACAAAGATTTAATTTCTCGATTTCTGTGTTATTAATTTTTATGCTCCTCGATTGACGAGTTTTTTTACTGTCGAGCTTGAACCTTGGATTGTGTGTGTTTGTCTTGTAGCTAGCTTACTCGTTCACTTTCCTTAAAAGTGCACTTTATTCTTGCCCGCGCACTTTTTTCAAGTATGTCGTATTGGTCAACTTAACAAAGTGCGCCACCCTTTGTAGCTCGTTCACCAACTTGCTTTGTGCGCCACTGCCTAGTTTTGGTCGTTTGTGCGCCAACCTTACTTCTGTGTGTTTTATGCGCCAACTTACTTTGTGCCCCTACTATTTTCTACGCACGTTGAGTCCTGTAGATGTAGCCCTGTATGCACTTGTTATTTTACTTGTTAATTAGATTACTTTTTCTTGATCACCTTTTATTATACGTTGGATAGAATAAGTGGCGTAGTTTAACTCGGGTGACGTCCTGTAACCCTGGTCCTTATTTGGTTTAAGGGTCGTGGATCTGATCTCGAGGGATTTTTGTACTACTATTATTCTCATTCATCGATATAATAAAGTGACAAAATTGATGTGCCCAGTATTAGACTATCATGTCCTGAATAACTTGCTATCTGATAACTTGTCCATGATCTTGATTCTAGAACTGTTCGTACCCTGACTATTGTATCTGTGCTGATGCACTTGATCGTACCGAGAGTGCTACTCGATATATATAGTGAGTCTTCGTGCCACATACTCTTGCTACGTGATATATATAACTATTTCCATGCATGGATCTGGTAGTTGGACAGTAACTTTAGTCGTAGCTAGATAGTATTGATTGTGTATCACGCTTGGGTGAATCCAGATTTAACTTTCGAGTGACGATATAGATTCATAACAAGAGTGCCCATACTTAAGATACGACATATAAGAATAAATATTCATGTGACCACGTCATGAGATTCTGACTAACCTAGGGTTAACTAGGTAACTTAATTATAGAGCATTGGGAGGGAACGGTATCTCTAGATCGTGCATGTCAAACCACCCTAAATTAGCTGGGAGTAAAGGCTAGCTACCACGGATACTGTATATCATCCGCACTAGTGGAGTGCAATATCTGATTTAATTATAAGACCGAGCTAGTATCTTTTCTATAGAAAGCCTGGAACTGTTACTGATTATTAATTAGCTCAGAGCCCTTGCGAGGGACTGGTGCATCATTTACATATATTCTTGCTTGTATATCATTGGTTCAGTCACTCCTGCTCGATTATAGCATGATCTGAGAATACTCATATATTGTATTACTGGAAAAACCCATAGATCATATATCATGCCGTAATACATGATTGGTCGTCTAATTTGCTTATATAGGTGCCTAGCTAGGAAAGTGGGCTATCGCAGCATGATAATTCAATATATGTCCTTGTTTGGTTATTGGGTTGCGTCATTGTGTTACGATACTCCATGGACTGAAGCTATATTATTTCTCCTTATTGTATATATGCTTGTGTATTGTGACTTCCGTTGAGTATAATTAAGGACACAGGCTGTCGTGGCATAATAGCTCAACTCATGTCCTTATTTGGTTGTTAGATTGCGTTATTGTGTGTCACGCCCCAGTCCCAAAATATACGGGACTAAGTTACGTAGCAATAGCCAGCTGTCACGTCTCCGAAGATATCCCAATTTAATGGATCCTAACGAAGAGTGCTACACTGTCCTAAAATACTAACATGTCCAGTATCAGTCAATCAACAGGTAAACTAATCTCATCCACAATATAATCAGCAAGAAGTACTAAATAAACTGCTGGAAGATAACACCAGTCTCAAGATATCATAGTACAACCAAAAATATCTGGTGGGGACAAACCCACTACTATAATGAAATAAAATACTGAAATAATAGATAAAAGATAATGACTAGGGCATCGGCTGACTAGATAATGATGGACCCAATCCTAGGCAGAAGGCCTACCAACTGATCACGGAAACTCTGACGGTAGCACCTCTAGCTCCTCAGCTGTAGCGTACCTAGTCTCCTGTCATGGTCCGTACACCGTGGGGTAATATGCCTCGTCCAAATCTGGAAAGGTACCAGGTCCTCAGAGGGACGTAACAAGATACATAAAAACATGCCATATATATGAATACTGAATAAAATAAATGCAATAAAGAGTGTGCTAACCAACTAAGTAAATGCAATGTGAGGATAACTTTGGTACGAATGGGTAGGCATAGGCATATAACGTCCACACTCTGAAGAGAGTGGCATCTGCATAATATATAACGTCCATATCGCTCCGAAGAACGTGGCATCTGAATAGTATATCATCCATATCGCTCTGAAGAACGTGGCATCTGAATATTGGTAGTCATTGGATCTGTGGCTCCTCCGGATACTACAGATTCCAATGTGTGTATCCCATACGCCTACTAGTTGTCCTCCCCGCCCAATATAGATACACGAGTCGAATACTCGACGTATACCCCACGTATCTATATGCCAAGTCTCTACAAATAAAATAATCCTGAGTTACGTACTAACCGTGATGTATGTCACACGCACCGATAGCTAGTCGGGTACGCGAACCCGCATCCCAATATGAGTTTGTCACTGTGAATGTGTAAGAGTGTCAGGTTTTGGAAGATATCAGAGTATCCTCCCACTGGGGTGAGTCTACTAGTGACTAGGTCAAGTATACTAATTTATCGACGCATCCGTCGACTGTACCGAGTCAATCTTGGACGCGCACCGTCATATGAAATAAAGCAACAAGATAACATACAACATATGCAGCATTTAATATAAAAAGTAAATATGGCAAGGTATCTTGTCTGAGTCCTTAAGCTGTGAATACTAAAAGCCGGTTCCTATAGTGTCTCCTGGCTGGTCCAGTGACCCTAAACAGACAACACAATATAGCAATATTGTCATCAGACTCTAAGCAATACATAAATAATTAGGACGTTGCTCCTAGATACTGTTGCAGGTTCACGGTTGACCGAATTCAGCATCACGTGTGCACGTAGCTAGGGTGTACTCGTGTTCTGTCTTTGGTCAACGTGTGCCTTGCGACAATAAATTATCGAGTTATGGGTTGACAACTATTTTGGCTCTGCATGAAAACATGTCCTTTGTTTCCATGTTCAGCCATACTTAGTTTATGTCCAGGTGTTCAAGTGGAATACTAGTCCTTGACGACAGTCTCCTATCATTGGAGTGGTTACTAATTATTAATTACTGTCTAGTCTAATTAGTTACCATCTAATCTTTTTAAATATACATGCATACTTATCGGATTTTCTGTTTCATTGCCCGTATCCACACCAATGACACATGACACGAGGGTATAACGATAGGATACCAGGAAGAAGGGGTTGGTGATCAAGTACCTGGTCGTCAGAGCTAGGGGGTCTCGTCAACGTTTCTCCGGCGTGGCGGAGCTCCGGTGTCATGCGGCAGCACGGTGGCAGCAGCTCAGCGGTACCAGCAACTGCAGCAGCCGCAGCAATCGTGTAGCGGTGGCAGCAGCCTATCCGGCGGGGGACGGCACCTGGGTGAAGGTCAGGTCATGGGGGAAGGTGGTTCTCTACCGGATAATGGCGGTTGGCGGCGCTAGAGGCGGTTGGAAGCAGTCGGGGTGGGTCGTTGGGTAGGCTATGATGTGGAAGGTGCTAACGGCGAAGGTGGAGACGGTGGCGATGGTGGATGGGGTGCTGTACCGGCGGCGAGCAGGGTGGTCCGACGCTGGAGCAGTACCGGCGGGTGAGGTGACTGTGGAGTCGTCCGGTCGGAGGGGGACAGGTATGTTCGGCTAAGAGGAGGGGTTGGCTAGGGTTTCTTCAGAGATGGTGAAGAGAATAGTTTTAGGGTTTCAATGGGAATACATGTGCATTTATATGGGAGAGGGTTTTTGGGCTGGCCTTGGGACTTGGGCCTGTCCGGCCTTGTTGGGGTGGGGCTGGTTTACGCATTAGGGTGCATGTGGGTTTGGTTAGGTCCAGTTTGAGGTAATATTGCCAAAAATTAATTTAATTAATAGCAATACGCATGGTGTTTTTCTAATGCGTTGAAGACACATGGAACTAGATTCGAGTGGAACACAAGAGTCAAGAATGTAGCAGGCTCGGTATAGGCTAATACCCTAATTTGGGTTACAAGGAATTAGGTTGTGGTTGTGCCTCAGATTTAAAAATGGATGGACAATCAAATAAAATTGGATTTATCGAGATAATACATAGACGTTTGCAACGCATATTGTGCGGCTCAATTGGGGCACAATATTAAGTATCTGAAAGTTGCACAAGAGTCAGATGGGTAGTCTGGCATGTCTAGGGGATGAGTATTTAATTAGTTCGAGGGTACCTACTAGCATAGTGCTCCAAATATCGAAACAACGGTAAGGTGTATTAAGTCAAATAATTATTGCACCTTAAATCTAATTGTATCCAATTTAGTCCTAGTTTCTTAATTTAAATTAAATAAATCCTAATTTGGTCGAGGGGGTTTATAATCTACCCTCCTTAGAGTATTTCGTCCTCGAAATTAAAACATAACGCATAGTTAAGAACTACTGACTGAAATAAAATGCTATTACACACCTAGTCCTTCGAAGAGATGGGGGTAATGATGTCGAATATCCTCCTCGCGTTCCCAGGTCGACTCGCCTGGTGCATGATGCCTCCATGCGACACGAACTAGAGGGATAGTCTGACCTCACAGTACCTTCTCACTCCTGTCCAGAATCTCAACAGGCTCCTCTTGGTATGATAAACTCGGGCCAACTGTGATCTCTGAATGGTCAAGTACGTAACTCGGATCCGGTATGTACCTCCTCAGCTGAGATACATGGAAGACGTCATGGACTTCTTCTAAAGTCTGCGGCAAGGCTAATCTGTAAGCAACCTCTTCGACGCGTTCTAACACATCGAATGGTCCGATGTACCTCGGACTCAGCTTTCCTCTGCCTCCGAATTTGATAGTCCCTAGAGTAGGCAAGATCTTTAGAAATACGTGATCTCCAACCTGGAACTCTAAGGGTCATCAATGTGCATTCGCCCAATGCTTCTGCCAGTCCTGTGCTGCTCGCAGGTGTCTTTGGATCTTTTTTACTTTCTCCACTGTACGAACAATCAACTCTGGCCCAAGAATCTGTCGCTCGCCTATATCGCTCCAGCATACTGGGGAACGATACTTCCTTCTATACAACGCTTCATAGGGAGCCATTTGAATGCTCGCTTGATAGCTATTGTTGTAGGAAAATTCAACCAAGTGCAAGTGGTCCTCCCATGATCCTTCAAAATCTAGCATGCATGATCTTAACATGTCTTCCAAAGTCTGAATGGTGCGCTATGACTGGCCATCCGTCTGTGGGTGATACGATGTGCTAAACTTCAGGCGGGTACCGAGACTCTCTTGCATACTCTGCCAAAAGTAAGATGTAAACCTCGTATCCCTGTCAGACACGATACTAACAGGCACTCCATGCAGTCATACAATCTTTCTCATGTACATCTCTACTAAAACCTCTGTAGATTGCCCAACTCTGAAGGATAAAAAGTGTGCGGACTTGGTGAGTCTATCTACGATTATCCATACTGTATTGTGACCACTAGGACTCCTCAAAAAGCCCGTAACAAAGTCCATAGTGATGTGCTCCCATTTCTATTCCGGTATTGGAAGCGGTTGAAGTAATCCTGCAGATCTCTGATGCTCAGCCTTGACTTGCTGACACACCAGGCACTTTGCCACAAAGCGTGCTATCTCTCCATTCCATGCCACCAAAAGTACTATCTCAAGTCTCTATACATATTCGTGCCTCCTGGATGAATAGAATAGGTTAAACTGTGTGCTTCTATCATCAACTCCTGACGAAGCTCTCCATTTGGAACATAGAGGCGATCTCCACATCTCAAGGTCCCGTCTTCATGTATACGCAGTCCTGTCTATATTCCAGCCTCTGTCCTCTGTCTAAGCCTCTAAAATCTGGCATCTGGCGGCAAAGCAGCCATGATCCTCTCCACTAATGTTGATTGCAACTGAAAACTCGACAACTGTCCATCTACTCTGGGCATAACGACCTCTATACCCATCTGCTCTAGATCTCTCAACAGATGTTGTTGAGTAGTCAAGAAAAATGCCATGGGTCTTCTGCTCAAAGCGTCAGCTATTACGTTGGCCTTTTCCGGGTGGTACTATAGCTCGATCTCAAAGTCTGTCATTACCTCGAGCCAACGTCTCTATCTCTGGTTAAAGTTCTTCTGGGTGTAGACGTACTTCAGGCTCTTATGATTAGTGAATATCTCCACTCTTTCTCCATATAGGTAGTGCCTCCAAAGCTTCAAAGCGAAGATCACTACTGCAAGCTCCAAGTCGTGGGTGGCATAGTTCTTCTCATGTATCCTCAACTGCCTAGAGGCATAAGCCACAACCTTTCCATGCTGCATCAAAACACATCCTAATCCTTTCCCGGATGCATCGCTATAGATCACAAATACTCCTGGTCCAGAAGGTATGGTCAAGATAGGTGTTGTAGTCAAATGCTTCTTCATCTCATCGAATGTCTTCTGACACTCCTCTGTCCAAGTGAACTCCTGCTCCTTACGGGTCAAGTGGGTCATCGGCTCTGCGATCTTCGCGAAGTTCTCAATGAACCTCCGGTAATATCCGACAAGTCCTAGGAAACTCCTCACCTCTGAGACATTGGTAGGGGTTGGCCATGTCTCTACTGATGAAATCTTTGCCGGATCTACTGAAATACCTTCTCCTGAGTTAACGTGTCCCAGAAAAGCAATACGATCTAGAAGAAACTCATACTTGCTCAGTTTGGCATAAAGCCTCTCTCTCCTTAGTGTCTCTAACACTAGTCTCAAGTGCTCTTCGTGCTCCTTGTGGTTCTTCGAATACACCAAGATGTCGTCGATGAAGACTATCACGAACCGGTCTAAGTATTGGTGGAATACTCTGTTCATTAAGTTCATAAATACAGCAGGTGCATTCGTCAGTCCAAAAGGTATCACTAAGAACTCGTAGTGACCATAACGAGTCCTGAATGCTGTCTTTTGAATATCTTCTCTTCGTACCTTCACCTGATGATAACCCGATCTCAAGTCAATCTTTGTGAACACTACTGCTCCTGTCGGCTGGTCGAACAAATTATCAATCCGCGGCAGGGGGTACTTTTTCATGATAGTCAAAGCATTAAGGGCTCTGTAATCAATGCACATGCGTACTGTTCCATCCTTCTTAGGTACAAACAACACTGGTGCTCCCCAGGGTGACGCACTAGGACGGATAAATCTCTTACTCTGCAACTCCTCTAATTGTAACTTTAGCTCATCTAACTCCTTCGCCAATCGGTATACATTAGAAGATACCGGTGCTGCTCCGGGTACTAGCTCAATAGTAAACTCTACGTCTCTATCTGGCGGTAAGCCTGGCAATTCTTCGGGAAAAACATCCTCAAATTCTGCAACTATTTGTGGGGTTGCCATTTCCATAGCCATGTAGGCTCCAGCTCTCTGTCATACTCCTTGCTCGACGGTCCCTCGTATGTACTCGAACTCCGGTTGATCTGGCGGTCTAAAAGTGATGCTACCTTTCCGGCAATCCAGTACGGTATTATACTGTCTTAACCAGTCCATGCCTAGCACAACGTCAAAGTATGGCATGGGTAATACCAAGAATCGCGCTCTTATCTCTCTACCACATACGACTACCGAACACGTTCGAATAGTGCTGGTAACCGGCACGATACCTCCTCCGGTAAGAATCTTCCAACTCTTAGGTAAGGGGAAAGTAGCTACTCTATGCATTGCTACAAATTTACTAGATATAAACGATAACGTAGCACCAGAATCAAACAATGTAGTCGCAGGTAATGATGCAACTAAAATGGTACCTGTGATTGCTTCTCCTTCTGTTTCCTCCTCAGTAGCTGCTAATGCAAAGGTCTGTCCGTGCTTCTGCCCTCCAGTCTGCTGTCGGGCTCGATCAAACTGTGCCTACTGTGGGGCCAAGGGTGGTCCCCTCTGAAATCCTTCGGGTGCTGGTGGACGCTGGCCTCCTGGTGGGGGTAGTATCCTCGGAACTGGTGCTGCTGGCCTCTGTCCGGTCTACGGTGCTACGTCTCTGCACTGGGGGCAGTCTCGGGCTTGGTGCTGGTTTGCTCCACAAATCATGCATGTCCCCAGTCTCCTTCGGCAGTCCTTTTCGAAATATCCTCTCTTACCACAGTGGTAGCAAGTCAGAAGCTCTCTTTGTGGGTATGGTGCTATTCTCTGCTGTGTCTGCACTCCAGGATGACGGATCGGTCCTCCTATTCTAGGCTGGGCTCTGGCTGGTGTAATCATGGTGGAACGTCTTGCTCCTCTGTCGATGGCCTCCTGGATCCTCGCCTCTGTAAGAACCTCCTCATACGAAATCCTCGCCTGTGTGGTGGTATACCTCTGTAGCTCGAATGTAAGACCGTGATAGAATCTCTGGGCCTTCTCTAGATCGTTAGGTATCAGGACAACACCAAATCTGCTGAGGCGGTTAAACTCTGCGTCATAAGCATCAACAGTCATATTCTCTTGTTCTAGATGTAGAAATTAGGAATACAGGGCATTCCTAACTGTGGCTGGAAAATACTTCACATTGAAGTATTCTAAGAACTGTTCCCAAGTCTGGTTCTTGCCTATACTGCGCTTAATAGAATCCCACCAGTGATGGGCATTGCCTTTTAGTTGGGCCCTCACTGCGGTCATCCAAAGGTCTGGTTGTAGTTGTGAAGCCTCTAGTAGTATCTCTGTGTTGGCGACCCAATCGGAGATCTGTTCTACAGTCTTGTTACCTGAGAAAGTATCAGGTCCCATATGTCGGAACCATATAACAGTGCCACATGTCTGAGCTGGTGGAGGTGCTGGTGCTGGTGCCGTGACAGGTGTCCTCTCTAGTACTGCCATCAAACTCTGTCTTAACATCTCGGTCTGATGCCACTGTGCTTGCATCATAGTCTGGAAGAATTGAAGCATCTATGGTTGTCCATCTGATGGTGGCATCTGGGGTGGATCAGGTGGAGGTGGGGGTAATAGAACCTCTGGCTGTGCGGTAGGTATTTTCTCAGATGTTGGCCTCTTGGTCTGTGGCATCGGTGTAGCTCCTGAAGTCTATCCCTCATAATGCTGCATGGGGATCGTCTGGGAAGTTTGTCCCTCGGGCTGTGGGGTAGGATCGTCTTGAGAAGTCTCGCGCCAATGTATTAGTGGGGTCTGTAGCGGTGGTTGCCCTTGGGGTACCTCCTCTCTTTGAGTGGTGTTGCCAGGCACCGCAGTACTGGGTGCTCCTCGTCCACTGCGCAAGTTCATCTTGCTGCAAGAGATAGGACTTCATTAAAAAGAGTATGGAATCAAACAAACAGGATACAGATATTTAGAAGTAACACGAAGAAAGTTCAAAAATGTAATCAATGTGGATGAGACCTAGTAATTTCTATCCTACTACAGGCTCGCTGGGCATGTTACCATACCACAAGCAATAACGTAGAGACCTGCATGGGTCATCACTAAAACCATGTCACGCCCCAATCCCAAAATATACGGGACTAAGTCGCGTGGCAATAGCCAGCTGTCACGTCTCTGAGGATATCCCAATTTAATGGATCCTAACGAAGAGTGCTACGCTGTCCTAAAATACTAACATGTCCAGTATCAGTCAATCAACAGGTAAACTAATCTCATCCACAATATAATCAGCAAGAAGTACTAAATAAACTGCTGGAAGATAACACAAGTCTCAAGATATCATAGTACAACCAAAAATGTCTGATGGGGACAAACCCACCACTATGACAAAATAACTGAAATGATAGATAAAAGATAATGACTAGGACATCGGCTGACTAGATAATGATGCACCCAATCCTAGGCAGAAGGCCTACCAACTGATCACGAAAACTCTAACAGTAGTACCTCTAGCTCCTCAGCTGTAGCGTACCTAGTCTCCTGTCCTGGTCTGTACACCGTGGGGTAATATGCCTCGTCCAAATCTGGAAAAGTACCAGGTCCTCAGAGGGACGTAACAAGATACATAGAAACATGTCATATATATGAATACTGAATAAAATAAATGCAATAAAGAGTGTGCTAACCAACTAAGTAAATGCAATATGACAACAACTTTGGTACGTATGGGTAGGCATATAACATCCACACTCCGAAGAGAGTGGCATTTGCATAATATATAATGTCCATATCCTTCCGAAGAACGTAGCATTTGAATAGTATATCGTCAATATCGCTCCGAAGAATGTGGCATCTGAATAGTGGTAGTCATTGGATCCGTGGCTCCTCCGGATACTACGGATTCCAATGTGTGTATCCCATACGCCTACTAGTTGTCCTCCCCGCCCAATGTAGATACACGAGTCGAATACTCGACGTGTACCTCATGTATCTATATGCCAAGTCTCTACAAATAAAATAATCCTAAGTTACGTACTAACCGTGATGCATGTCACACGCACCGATAGCTAGTCGAGTACGCTAACCCGCATCCCAATATGAGTTTGTCACTGTGAACGTGTAAGAGTGTCAGGTCTCAGAAGATATCAGAGTATCCTCCCACTGGGGTGAGTCTACTAGTGACTAGGTCAAGTATAATAATTCATCGACGCATCCGTTGACTACACCGAGTCAATCTCGGACGCGCACCGTCATATGAAATAAAGTAACAAGATAACATACAATATATGCAGCATTTAATATAAACAGTAAATATGGCAAGGTATCTTGCCTGAGTCCTTAAGCTGTGAATGCCAAAAGCCGGTTCCTGCAGTGTCTCTTGGCTGGTCCAGTGACCCTAAACACACAACACAATATAGCAATGCTGTCATCAGACTCTAAGCAATACATAAATAATTAGGACATTGCTCCTAGATACTGTTGCAGGTTCACAGTTGACCGAATTCAGCATCACGTGTGTACGTAGCTAGGGTGTACCCGTGTTCTGTCTTTGGTCAACGTGCACCTTGCAACAATAAATTATCGAGTTATGGGTTGACAACTATTTTGGCTCTGCATGAAAACATGTCCTTTGTTTCCATGTTCAGCCATACTTAGTTTATGTCCAGGTGTTCAAGTAGAATATTAGTCCTTGACGACAGTCTCCTATCATTGGAGTGGTTACTAATTATTAATTTCTGTCTAGTCTAATTAGTTACCATCTAATCTTTTTAAATATACATGCATACTTATCGGGTTTCCTGTTTCAGTGCCCGTGTCCACACCAATGACACATGACACGAGGGTATAACAATAGGATACCAGGAAGAAGGGGTTGGTGATCAAGTACCGGGTCGTCAGAGCTAGGGGGTCTCGTCGATGTTTCTCCGGCATGGCGAAGCTCCGGTGTCACGCGGCAGCACGGTGGCAGCAACTCGGCGGCAGCTCAGCGGCGGCAGCGGCAAGGCTATACCAGCAACTGCAGCAGCCGCAGCAGTCGTGTAGCGGTGGCAGCGGCCTATCCGACAGGGGACGGCGCCTGGGTGAAGGTTAGGTCGTAGGGGAAGGTGGTTCTCCGCCGGATGATGGCGGTTGGTGGCGCTAGAGGCGGTTGGAAGCAGTCGGGGTGGGTCGTTGGGTAGGCTATGATGTGGAAGGTGCTAACGGCGAAGGTGGAGATGGTGGCGATGGTAGATGGGGTGCTGTACCGGCAGCGAGCAGGGTGGTCCGACGCTGGAGCAGTGCCGGCGGGTGAGGTGACCGTGAAGTCGTCCGGTCGGAGGGGGACAGGGATGTTCGGCTAAGAGGAGGGGTTGGCTAGGGTTTCTTCAGAGATGGTGAAGAGAATGGTTTTAAGGTTTCAATAGGAATACATGTGCATTTATATGGGAGAGGGTTTTTGGGCTGGCCTCGGGACTTGGGCCTGTCCGGCCTTGTTGGGGTGGGGCTGATTTACGCATAAGGGTGCATGTGGGTTTGGTTAAGTCCAGTTTGAGGTAATATTGCCAAAAATTAATTTAATTAATAGCAATGCGCATGGTGTTTTTCTAATGTGTTGAAGACACATGGAACTAGATTCGAGTGGAACACAAGAGTCAAGAGCGTAGCAGGCTCGGTATAGGCTAATACCCTAATTTGGGTTACAAGGAATTAGGTTGTGGTTGTGCCTCTGATTTAAAAATGGATGGACAATCAAAGAAAATTGGATTTATCGAGATAATACATAGACGTTTGCAACGCATATTGTGGGGCTCAATTGGGGCACAATATTGAGTATCTGAAAGTTGCACAAGAGTCAGATGGGTAGTCTGACATGTCTAGGGGATGAGTATTTAATTAGTTCGAGGGTACCTACTAGCATAGTGCTCCAAATATCAAAACAACGGTAAGGTGTATTAAGTCAAATAATTGTTGCACCTTAAATCTAATTGTATCCAATTGAGTCCTAGTCTCTTAATTTAAATTAAATAAATCCTAATTTGGTCGAGGGGGTTTACATTGTGTTACGATAATCTATGGACCAAGAATATTTTAGCTTGATCATAATCAAATAACGTATTTTATTGTAAACCCCCTCGACCAATTCAGGGTTAATTGGAATTAAATCAAGAGACTATGATTAATTTGGAATTAATTAGGATTAATGTGCGTCAATTATACGTCTTAATATACCTTGACGTTGCTTCGAGGTTGGAGCACCACACCAGTAGTTATCTTCCACCCAAGGTCACGAACATCTCTTAGACATGCCAGACTACCCCCCTGACCCTTGTGCAACCTGAGATACTCGCCATTGCGTCTCACCTTAGCTACACAATATCCGTTAATTTTGCCTTGTGCACTAATTATTAATTTAATTAATTTGGGGCCAATTTTATCTCAAACAGAACCTGACCCAGCCCATGAACACTTTCATGTGGACCAGCCCCCACTCCCTCGAGCCCTGGCCGACCCAAACCCCGAGGCCAGCCCACAAACTCCATCACCATATAAATATACAAATCCCCTCATGGGAAACCCTAAAACTCTTTTTTCTCTACCACCCTAAGGAAACCCTAGCCGTAACCCTACTTCCCTGCCAAGATCACCCCCACCCGATCACCAAACCACCGCCTCTAGTGCCGCTTGACACCGCCAGCACTGCCCTCCCCGACCGGACAGTCCCAGCCGCCCGACCATCCAACAGACCCGCCAGCACCACCATCGCCTTCACCATCCCTGACTTTCCCCATTGGAGCCGACCCCTTAGCCGCTGCCGACTGCCCTCGACCGCCTCTAACACCTCCAACCACCATTGGCCGGCCGACCCCGACGTCCCCTACGACCCGACCACCCCCAGGCACAGCCCCAACCGCCTGCCGCCGCCGCCAGACCTGTGCAGCCGCTGCTGCGACGACTGCAGTTGCTGTTACTGCCTGCTACAGTTGCTGCCACCGCCGCTATTACCCTATTGGCCGCCGACCAGAGCCGTCCCCTTGCCGGAGTACACACCCTCGACGAGCACAGGCCCTCTCCAGTCAGCCACGTCGAGGTAACCACCCATATTCCCCTTTTCCTCATGATATCGTCTTACGCGTAGCGTTGTGTCGTCGTGTCGTGTTATTACATGGACACGAAATAGTTAATTCGGAAACCCTAATTATGAATATATGTATGCCTAATTAGATTGCTTAATGACTAATAAGTTAGTAATCAATAACTTAGTGAATGTCCTCGTAGCAGAAATTGTTATTAAAGACTTGTAATTCATCAATAGAACCTGGACATCGACAAGTATGCTTAATATGGATAATAAGGACCATTAATTATACTAAACGTAATTAGTTGGTGACTTATGACCTTAGTATTTTTACTGTCATGGAATACACGGTGACTGAAGACAGGGCACGTGTGTATCTTAGCTACATGCACCCGCGACTCTGTATTCGACCGACCGTGATCCTTGCGTCAGTACCGAAGAGCAACGTAGTGTATATATTACTTAGTGTCTGATGCTGGATTACTATATGATATTGGTGTGTTTAGGATTATTGGATCAGCCAGGAGATACCGCAGGAGCAGGCTATTGGCATTCACAGCTTGAGGACTCAGGCAAGATACCTTGCCATATTTACTGTCTAATTTAAATTATGCATATGTTGTACTATATCCTTGTTGCTTTTCTTTTATACAACTGTGTGCGTCCGAGATTGACTCGGGTGCAGTCGACGGATGCGTCGATGATTAGTGTACTTGACCTAGTCATTAGCAGACTAACCCCATTGGAGGATATTCTGATATCTTTCGAGACCTGACACTCTTATACGTTCATTGAGACATATTCATATTGGGATGCGGTTTCGCGTACTCGACTAGCTATCGGTGCGTGTGACATGCATCACGGTTAGTACGTAATTCAGGTTATATTTTTATTGGTAGAGACTTGGCATATAGATACGTAGTACGCACGTCGAGTATTTGACTTGTATATCTACATTGGGCGGGGAGGACATTAGTAGGCGTATGGGATACACCCATTAGAGTCCGTAGTATCCAGAGGAGACACGGAATCCAATGACTCCCTTTATAATGTTGCCACGTTCTTCGGAGCGATATGGAAGATATATTGTACTGCTGCCACGTTCTTTGGAGCGTTATGGATGATATACTGTACTGCTGCCACGCTCTTCGGGGTGTTGGACGTTATGCCTACGCCTACCATACGTACCAAAGTGGTCCTCATATTGCATTCACTTAGATGGTTAGCACACCCTTTATTGTATTTATTTTATTCAATATTTATATATGGCATGCTTCTATGTATCTTATTACGTCCCTCTGAGGACCTGGTACCTTTCCAGATTTGGATGAGGCATATTATCCCACAGTATACGGCCCAGGACAGGAGACGAGGTACGCTACCGAGGAGGAGCTAGAGGTGCTACCGTCAGAGTTTTCGTGATCAGTTGGTAGGCCTTCTGCCTAGGATTGGGAGCATCATTATCTAGTCAGCCGATGCCCTAGTCATTACTCTTTTATCTGTCATTCAGTACTTTTATTTCGTCATAGTAGTGGGTTTGTTCCCACCAGACATCCTTGGTTGTACTATGATATTTTGAGACTGGCGTTTATCTTCCAGCAGTTATTATTAATACCCTCTTACTGTTTATATTGTGGATGAGTTTAGATTACCTGTTGTTGATTTATATGAGACATGCTAGTTATTTAGGACAGCGTAGCACTCTTCGTTAGATCCATTAAATTAGGATATCCTCGGAGACGTGACAGCTGGCTATTGCCACGTGGCCTAGTTCTATATATTTTAGGACTGGGGCATGACATGGTTTTAGTGGTGGCCCATGCAGGTCGACTTATTCGCTTGTGGTATGGTAACGTGCCCAACGAGCCTGCAATAGGATAGAAATTTCTAGGTCTCATCCACTTTGAGTGCATCTTTAAACTTCCTTTGTATTACCTCTAAATATCTGCATCCTGTTTGTTTGATTCCGTACTCTTCTAATGAAGTCCTATCTCTTGCAGCAAGATAAACTTGTGCAGTAGACGAGGGGCACCCAGTGTCGTGGTGCCAGCCAACACCACCCAAAGAGAGGAGATACCCCAGGGACTACTTGGAGGGCAACCACCAATACAGGCCCCGCTGATTCATTGGCACGAGACTTCTCAGGGCGATCCTATGTAGCAGCCAGAGGGACAGACTTCCCATACGATCCCCACGCAGCATTGTGAGGGCCAGACTTCAGGGGCTATGCCGATGCCACAGAATGAGAGGCCGACATCTGAGGAGACACCTGCCGTGCAGCTAGAGGTTCCATTACCACCACCCCCACCTTATCCACCCCAGATGCCACAACTAGACGGACAGCCACAGATGCTACAGTTCTTTTAGACTATGATGCAAGCACAGTGGCATCAGACCGAGACATTGAGGTAGAGTTTGATGGCAGTACTAGAGAGGACATATGTCACAACACCAGTGCCAGCACCTGCGCCAGCCCAGACAGGTGGCACCGTAAGATGGTTCTGACAGATGGGACTAGATACTTTCTCGGGCAACGAGACCGTCGAGCAGATCTCCGATTGGGTCGCCAACACGGAGATATTACTAGAAGCTTCACAACTGCATCCAGATCTTTGGATGACCGCAGTGAGGGCCCAACTAAAAGGCAACGGCCATCACTGGTGGGATTCTATTTAGCGTAGTGTAGGCAAGAACCAGACTTGAGAACAGTTTCTAGAATATTTTAATGCGAAGTATTTCCCAGCTACAGTCAGAAATGCCCTGTACTTCCAGTTCCTACATCTAGAACAGGGAAATATGACTGTTGACGCCTATGACGCGAAGTTTAGCCGTCTTAGCATATTTGGTGCCGTTCTGATACCCAATGATCCAGAGAAGGCCCAGAGATTCCATCACGGGCTCACCTTCGAGCTACAGAGGTATACCACCGCACAGACGAGGATTTCTTATGAAGAGGTTCTTTCAGAGGCGAGGGTCCAGGAGGCCATCGGCAGAAGAGCAAGACGTTCCAACACGACCACACCAGCCAGAGCCCAGCCCAGAGTAGAAAGACTGATCCGTCGTCTCGGAGCAAAGACACAGCAGAGGACAACGCCATACCAGCAAAAGGAGCTTCCAACTTGCTACCACTATGGTAAGAGAGGACACTATGAGAAGGACTGTAGAAAGAGACTGAGGACATGCCTGATTTATGGATCGAGCCAGCACCAAGTCCGAGACTGGCCACAGCGTAGAGAGGCAGCACCGCAGACCGGACAGAGGCCAGCAGTACCAGTTCCGAGGATACTACCCCCGCCAGGAGGTCAACGTCCACCAGCACCAGGAGGATTTCAGAGGGGACTACCTTTGGCCCCACAGGAGGCACAGTTTGATCGAGCCCGACAGCAGACTGGAGGACAGAGGCACTGTCAGGCCTTTACACTAGCAACTACAGAGGAGGAAACAGAAGGGGAAGCTATCACAGGTACCATTTTAGTTGCTTCATTACCTGCGACTGCATTATTTGATTTTGGTGCTACGCTATCATTTATATCTAGTAGATTCATAGCAATGCATAGAGTAGTGACTTCCCCCTTACCTAAGAGTTGGAAGATTCTTACCGGAGGAGGTATCGTGCCAGTTACCAGCACTATCAGAACATGTTCGATAGCCGTATGTAGTAGAGAGATGAGAGCGCGATTCTTGGTATTCCCTATGTCGTACTTTGATGTTGTGTTAGGCATGGACTGGTTAAGCAAGTATAATGCCGTACTAGACTGCCGAAAAGGTAGTGTCACTTTTAGACCGCCAGATCAACTGGAGTTCGAGTACATACGAGGGACCGTCGAACAAGGAGTAGGACAGATAGCTGAAACTTACATGGCTATGGAGATGGTACCCCCACCAATAGTTGCAGAATTTGAGGATGTTTTTCCTGAAGAATTGCCAAGCTTACCGCCAGATAGAGATATGGAGTTCACTATTGAGCTAGTACCCGGAGCAGCACCGGTATCTTCTAATGTATAGCGATTGGCAAAGAAGGAACTAGATGAGCTGAAGCTATAATTAGAGGAGTTATAGAGCAAGGGATTTATCCATCCTAGTGCATCACCTTGGGGAGCACCAGTGTTATTTATACCTAAGAAGGATGGAATAGTACGCATATGCATTGATTACAAAGCCCTTAATGCTTTGACTATCAAGAACAAGTACCTCCTGCCGTGGATTGATGATTTGTTCGACCAGCTGACAGGAGAAGTGGTGTTCACAAAGATCGACTTGAGATCGGGTTATCATCAGGTAAAGGTGCGAAGAGAAGACATTCAAAAGACAGCATTCAGAACTTGTTATGGTCACTATGAGTTCTTAGTGATGCCTTTTGGACTAACGAATGCGCCAACTGTATTTATGAACTTGATGAATAGAGTATTCCACCAATACTTAGACTGGTTTATGGTAGTTTTCATCGACGACATCTTGGTGTATTCGAAGAGCCACGAGGAGCACGAAGAGCACTTGAGACTAGTGTTAGAGACGCTGAGGAGAGAGAGGCTTTATGCCAAGCTGAGCAAGTGTGAGTTTCTTCTAGATTGTGTCACTTTTCTTGGACACGTTATCTCAGGAGATGGTATTTCAGTAGATCCGACAAAGATTTCATCGGTAGAGACATGGCCAACCCCTACCAATGTCTCAGAAGTGAGGAGTTTCCTAGGACTTACCGAATATTACCGGAGGTTCGTGGAGAACTTCGCGAAGATCGCAGAACCGATGACCCGCTTGACCCGTAAGGAGAAGGAGTTCACCTGGACAGAGGAGTGTCAGAAGGCATTCAATGAGCTGAAGAAGCGTTTGACTACAGCACCTATCTTGACCAAACCATCTGGACCCGGAGGATTCATGATCTATAGCGATGCATCCGGGAAAGGATTAGGATGTGTCTTGATGCAGCATGGGAAGGTTGTAGCCTATGCCTCTAGGCAGTTAAGGACCCATGAGAAGAACTACCCCACTCACGACTTGGAGCTTGCAGCAGTGATCTTTGCCTTAAAGCTTTGGAGACTTTACCTATATGGAGAAAGAGTAGAGATATTCACTGATCACAAAAGCCTAAAGTACTCTACACCCAGAAGGACCTTAACCAGAGGCAGAGATGTTGGCTCGAGGTGATGACAGACTTCGAGTTTGAGCTACAGTACCATCCGGAAAAGGCCAACATAGTAGCTGACGCATTGAGCAGAAGACCCATGGCATTCTTCTTGACTACACAGCAACATCTATTGAGAGATCTAGAGCAGATGGGTATAGAAGTAGTTATGCCTGGAGTAGACGGACAGTTGTTGAGTTTTCAGTTGCAATCGACATTAATAGAGAGGATCAAGGCCGCTTTGCCAACAGACGCCCGATTCTAAAGGCTTAGATAGAGGACAGAGGTTGGAATACAGACAGGACTGCGTATACATGAAGACGGAACTTTGAGATGCGGAGATCGTCTCTATGTTCCAAATGGAGAACTTCATCAGGAGTTGATGACAGAAGCACACAGTTCAACCTACTATATTCATCCAGGAGGCACGAAGATGTACAGAGACTTGAGACAGTACTACTGGTGGAATGAAATAAAGAGAGAGATAGCACGCTTTGTGGCCAAGTACCTGGTGTATCAGCAAGTCAAGGCATCAGAGATCTGCAGGATTGCTTCAACCGCTCCCTATACCGGAGTGGAAATGGGAGCATATCACTATGGACTTTGTTACGGGCTTTTCGAGGAGTCCTAGTGGTCGAAAATAGTATGGGTAATCATGGATAGACTCACCAAGTCCGCACACTTCTTACCCTTCAGAGTTGGGCAATCCATAGAGGTCTTAGCAGACATGTATATGAGAGATATTGTGCGACTGCACGGAGTGCCAGTTAGTATCGTGTCTGACAGGGATACGAGGTTCACATCTTACTTTTGGCGGAGTATGCAAGAGAGCCTCGGTACTCGCCTAAAGTTTAGCACATCATATCACCCACAGACAGATGGCCAGTCAGAGCGTACCATTTAGACATTGGAGGACATGTTAAGAGCGTGCATGCTAGATTTTGGAGGATCATGGGAGGACCATTTGTATCTGGTCGAGTTTTCCTACAACAACAGCTATCAAGCGAGCATCCAAATGGCTTCCTATGAAGCGTTGTATGGAAGGAAGTGTCGTTCTCCAGTATGCTGGAGCGATATAGGCGAGCGACAGATTCTCGGACCAGAGTTGGTTGTTCGTACAGTGGGGAAGGTGAAGAAGATCCAAGGACACCTACGAGCAGCACAGGATAGACAGAAGCATTAGGCGAATGTGCATCGACGACCCTTAGAGTTCCAGGTTGGAGAATCACGTATTTCTAAAGATCTCGCCTACTCGAGGGACTATCAGATTCGGAGGAAGAGGAAAGCTGAGTCCGAGGTACATCGGACCATTCGATGTGTTAGAACGCGTCGGAGAGGTTGCTTACAGATTAGCCTAGCCGCAGACTTTGGAAGAAGTCCATGACATCTTCCATGTATCTCAGCTGAGGAGGTACATACCAGATCCGAGTCATGTACTTGACCATTTAGAGATCACAGTCGGCCCGAGTTTATCATACCAAGAGGAGCCTGTTGAGATCCTGAACAGGAGCGAGAAGGTACTGCGAGGTCAGACTATTCCCCTAGTCCGCGTCGCATGGAGACATCATGCACCAGGAGAGTCGACTTGGGAACGCGAAAAGGATATTAGACAGCACTATCCCCATCTCTTCGAAGGCATAGGTATGTAGTAGTTTTAATTTCAGTCAGTAGTTCTTACCATGCGTATATTTTAATTTCGAGGACGAAATGCTCTAAGGAGGGTAGATTATAAACCCCATCGACCAATTCAGGGTTAATTGGAATTAAATCAAGAGACTAGGATTAATTTGGAATTAATTAGGATTAATGTGCGTCAATTATACGTCTTAATATATCCTGACGTTGCTTCGAGGTTGGAGCACCACACCAGTAGTTATCTTCCACCCAAGGTCACGAACATCTCTTAGACATGCCAGACTACCCCCCTGACCCTTGTGCGACCTTAGATACTCGTCATTGCATCTCACCTTAGCTACGCAAAGTCCGTTAATTTTGCCTTGTGAACTAATTATTAATTTAATTAATTTGGGGCCAATTTCATCTCAAACAGAACCTGACCCAGCCTATGAACACTTTCATGTGTACCAGCCCCCATTCCCTCGAGCCCTGGCCGGTCCAAACCCTGAGGCCAGCCCACAAACTCCATCACCATATAAATATACAAATCCCCTCATGGGAAACCCTAAAACTCTTTTCTCTCCACCACCCTAAGGAAACCCTAGCTGCAACCCTACTTCCCTACCGAGATCACCCCCACCAGATCGCCAAACCACCGCCTCCAGCACCGCCTGACACCGCCGGCACTGCCCTCCCCGACCGGACAGTCCCAGCCGCCCGACCACCCAACAGATCCGCCAGCATCACCATCTCCTTCACCATCCCCGACTTTCCCCATTGGAGCCGACCCCTTAGCCGCTGCCGACTGCCCCCGACTGCCTCGAATACCTCCAACCACCATTGGTCGGCCGACCCCGACATCCCCCACGACTCGACCACCCCCAGGCACAGCCCCAACCGCTTGCCGCCGCCGCCAGACCTGTGCAGCCGCTGCTGCGACGACTGCAGTTGCTGTTACTGCCTACTACAGTTGCTGCCACCGCCGTTGTTACCCTACTGGCCGTCGACCAGAGCCGTCCCCTCGCCGGAGTACACACCCTCGACGAGCACAGGCCCTCTCCAGTCAGCCACGTCGAGGTAACCACCCTCATTCCCCTCTTCCTCATGATATCGTCGTACGCGTAGCATTGTGTCATCGTGTCATGTCATTGCATGGACACGAGATAGTTAATTCGGAAACCCTAATTGTGAATATATGTATGCCTAATCAGATTTCTTAATGACTAATAAGTTAGTAATCAATAACTTAGTGAATGTCCTCGTAGTAGAAATTGTTATTAAAGACTTGTAATTCATCAATAGAACCTAGACATCGACAAGTATGCTTAATATGGATAATAAGGACCATTAATTATACTAAACGTAATTAGTTGGTGACTTATGACCTTAGTATTTTTACTGTCGCGGAATACACGGTGACTGAAGACAGGGCACGTGTGTATCTTAGCTACATGCACCCGCGACTCTGTATTCGACCGACCGTGATCCTTGCGTCAGTACCGAAGAGCAATGTAGTGTATATATTACTTAGTGTCTGATACTGGATTACTATATGCTATTGGTGTGTTTAGGATTATTGGATCAGCTAGGAGATACCACAGGAGCAGGCTATTGGCATTCACAGCTTGAGGACTCAGGCAAGATACCTTGCCATATTTACTGTCTAATTTAAATTATGCATATGTTGTACTATATCCTTGTTGCTTTTTTTATACAACTGTGCGCGTCCGAGATTGACTCGGGTGCAGTCGACGGATGCGTCGATGATTAGTGTACTTGACCTAGTCATTAGCAGACTAACCCCATTGGAGGATATTCTGATATCTTCCGAGACTTGACACTCTTACACGTTCACTGAGACATATTCATATTGGGATGCGGTTTCGCGTACTCGACTAGCTATCGGTGCGTGTGACATGCATCACGGTTAGTACGTAATTCAGGTTATATTTTTATTGGTAGAGACTTGGCATATAGATATGTGGTACGTACGTCGAGTATTCGACTTATGTATCTATATTGGGCGGGGAGGACTGTTATGCCCCAGTCCCAAAAATACGTAGGACTAGGACACGTAAGCATGACAGCCGCATGTATATGACAACTCCAATATATGGAAACCATAATACGTACGTACTCTGTATAATGAACAATAATTCACAAGTGGTAAAACTATCACAAGTCATAGGGTATAATCTAAATCTCATCCACAGAAATCAAATATAAATGAATAACCAATAACCATGTAACTAGATCTCAATATAAAGTATCTAAAGAACGACAGTCGGATGGAGACAAATCCACTGCCGAGATAGAATATAAAATGAACAAGATAAACCTTATATAAATACAACATCTAACCATCACGAGGCTCGAAGAGAAGACCTCCTCGGAATATAAGTAGCATGTCCGGATCTGCGCTCCCACGAATACTCATGAATATCCACAACGGGAAAGGGACCAGGTCCTCAGAGGGACATAACAAGATACATAGAAGCATGCCAAAAAGTAAATACTGAATAAATAAACGGGGTATGCTAACCATCTAAGTGAATGCAATTTGAGGACAACTTAGTACGTAGGGATAGTGTAGGCTAGACATATGCTAACGTAATTCACCAATCGTCGTGACTGGCTAGTATATGCCACATATGCCCCCATTCGAAGGCACTTGCAATCGTCCATCTCCGAGGAGCATGGTATCTGAAATAGTATAACGTCCAACGTTCTTTAGAGTGCGGTATCTGCAAAAATAACAAGTGACGCCCAACACTCTAAGGAATGTGGTATCTGCAATATATATATATACGTCTGTATCACTCCGTCGAGTGCGATATCTGTATAGAAGGAGTGGGTATCCCATACGCCTACTAGTCGTCCTTCCCGCGCAATATAGATATATAAGTCGTGAACACAACATGGACATCTCGTACTATGATGCAAGTCTCTATAGAAATAAACAACTAGCTAAATACCGTTACACGTGTTGCTCACACTGATGGCCAGTCGCGCATGAAGCACGCGTCCCTACATGAACTCACTCTGTGACGTGTAATGATACGTATCAAGGCCTGGAAAGTCATACCAATAACTTCACAACTTTAGGTGGGTCTACTAGACACTAGGTCAGACACAAGTCCTAACGCCAACGCCTTCATTGACTATACCCGAGTCTTCTCGGACGCACACAGTTATATAATACTAAATAAAATAAACATGCAACTATTAATAAAGAATTTAAATAGTACAACAAGGCAAGGTATACTTGCCTACGTCCTTAAGTTATGAGTGCCAATAACATGTTCCTACAGTTGCGTCTGAATGGTCATGTGACCTTGGTTCACTAACTGCGTCGTAGGTGCACGCTGTTAAGACGTACACGTGTCGTGAATTTATAATTTAATATTTTAATATGCAAGTATACATATGTACTTATAGTAATTACATATATAGTATATACATATACATACATAATTACGTATATATCTATATTTATAATATACATAAGTACGTATATATTTATATACTCATAAATATATTTTAGCACATAAAACATATATATATACTTATAGTTATATATAATAGTATTCATATAATACATATATACTTATATAATATATATATATGTCATATGCATAAAAGTATATATTTAATATATATTCATATTACATATATAATAATAATAATATTTATACATATATACATATAAATATAAATATAAGTATATTTATATGTATACATACTTATATAATACATATTTTACATATATATAATATACATAGGTATATAGTATAATACATATAATATATATATATATACATAAATATATAGATACATATTTTATATATATATAATGCATATACATATAATATACTTATATACATATATATATATATACATATAATAACATTATATTTACATATTATACTTATTTATATAATAGTATATATAATAGTATATATATTTCCTTATATATATATATATAGTAGTATATATAAAAATAATATAAAATACATATTATATATATACTTAACATATATATCATATGTATATACATATAATAAATACATAGTATGTATACATATTATAATAATATATACATATATATATTAGTATACATAATAATACTTATATATATATATATATATATATATATATATATATATATATATATATATATATATATATATATATATATATATATATAATACTATAAATAATATAATATATTATGTATATATACTTAATATATATATCATATACATATATATATATATATACATAATACTATAAATAATATAATATATTATGTATATATACTTAATATATATATCATATACATATAATAGATATACATACATAATAATACATATATATATATATATATATATATATATATATATATATATATAATAGTATGTATATACATAATAATATAAATAATATAGTATATTATATATATACTTAATATATATACATAATACATATACATATATATATATATATATATATATATAATAATAATAATATATACATATACATATTTATATATATATATATATAATAGTATAAATAATAATAATATAGGATAATATAATATATATATATTATATATATACTTAATATATACCATATATTTATACATATACTTATAAATATACATATACTTATAAATATACTATATATATACATATATATATATATATATGGTATATATATATATATGTATATATATAGTATATATATTATATATAATATATAATATATATATATGTGTGTGTGTGTGTGTGTATGTATACGTACGTATACCTGTGTCAGAGGGGGGGGGCGTGTTCGGGGTCGTCGTCGCCGGCTGTGGGGGCAGAGCTCCGGCGGGGGTGGTCGGAGGTCAGCCGCAGCAGCAACAGCAGTAGTAGTAGCAGTAGCAGTAGCGACAGCTGCAGCGGTGGCTGCGGAGGCTGGGGTGGCGGTGACGGCGGGGCGGGTCAGGGTGGCAGGGGGTGGCGGAGGTGATGGAGGTGGCGGCCCTAACGGTGGCGGTGGCTCGTGATTGTGGTGGTGAGGGTGAGGGGGAGTCGGGGGGTGATGTTGCTGTTAGTGAGGGCGGTGCGGGGGCGCTGTGGGGAGTGGTGGTGGGGACTGCGACGGCCGTGGGGGGTGGCGGTAGTGGTTCGGCGGAGTAGAGGGTGGCGGTGGTGGTGGTCTGTGGTGGCGGTGGTGAGGGTTAGGGGGAGTCGGGTGGGTTGGAGGTGATGGTGAAGATGTTGGTGATGGTAGTGTGGGTGATGCTGGCGGTGGGTGGTGGTGGCTATGGTGGTGGTCCGGTGGCCGGGGCAGAGCTGAGGGGAGGTCGGAGCAGAGGGAAAGTGGTGGCCGGAGGTGGAAGAGGTTTGGAGGAGAAAAGGGTGAAGGGGGGTTTAAATAGAGTTTGTAAAGGGTTAGGGTTTATTTGGTTTAGGTGTGAACATGAAAAAAGGGTTGTAGGCCACATTAATGCATGGTAATGCATTGAATTTAGACCCTTTTTGGAATGAAGGGTGGAAAATTTTCCATGTGTCCCCTCCAATGGGAGGTGGACACCTCACCTATCCAATTTTGCACATAAAATCCTGTAATTTCATAATTTGCACTAAAGCCCTATTAAATTGGGAAATTGCACAATTACAAAATTGTTTGAGAAAAATACCTCATTTCTGGGGGCGATGTAATGTACTAAAATAAGGGGTGGGGTTTAGTAAGGGTTTTGAGGGTGTGAGGGTGAGTCTGGGTAGGAGCTGGGTCTAGTTTTGGGCGATGCTGGTCATCGTATTAATTTAATTAGAAATTAATACGCAAGGTATTTTCTAATTATTTAAAAAATATACAGGGTCAGAATTTAGTGAAGTACAAGTATCCTAGACGTAATATACTTAAAATAGAATAATAACGTAATTTGGTTTGGACAAAATGGGTTCCTGTTGGGTCTCTAATTTCGATTGGAACGGATAAGGGTACAGGTTTGGAAATTAATTGAATTTTAGCACGGATGTTTGTAACGATATATGTGCCACTAAAACGAGGCTCAAGACAGGGTATTTGCGAGTTACACAAAGTTTAGAATAGTAGACTGGCATGTCTATGAGAGGTATGTGAACTTTGTTTGAGGATAACAGTCGGTGTAGTGCTCTAAATATTGATGTAATGGTAAGGTGCACTAAGCAATATAAGATATTGCATAAATAATTTAAAATACTGTAATTAATTCCTAATTTGTTAAAATAACCCTAATTTCTCTATCTAAGCTAAAATCTGGTCGAGGGAGTTTATAATCTACCCTCCTTAGAGCATTTTGTCCTCGAAATTAAAACAGACATATAGTGGATACTATTGATTGATTTGAAATATTAGGACATACCCAGGCCTTCGAATAGATGGGAAAAATGTTGTCGAATATCCTCCTCTTGTTCCCAGGTCGACTCGCCTGGTGCATGATGCCTCAATGCAATACGAACTAGAGGGATAGTCTGATCTTGCAACACCTTCTCGCTTCTGTCTAGAATCTCTACAGGCTCCTCCTGGTACGACAAACTTGGCCCGACAGTGATCTCCGAGTGGTCAAGCACATGACTCAGATCTGGAATGTACCTCCTCAGTTGAGATACGTGGAAGACGTCATGTACTCCTTCTAATGTTTGTGGTAAGGCTAGTTTATAAGCAACTTTTCCGATGCGTTTCAACATATCGAATGGTCTGATGTACCTCGGACTCAGTTTTCCTCTGCCTCCAAACCTGATAGTCCCTCGGGTAGGCGAGATCTTTAGAAACACATGTTCTCCTACCTGGAATTCTAGAGGTCGTCGATGCACGTTTGCCCAGTATTTTTGTCTGTCTTGCGCTGCTCGCAGGTGCCCTTGGATCTTCTTTACCTTCTCTACCGTACGAACAACCAATTCTGGTCCTAGAATCTGCCTTTCGCCTATATCGCTCCAACATACTAGGGAACGATATTTCCTACCATACAATGCTTTATAGGGAGCCATCTGAATGCTCGCCTGATAGCTTATTGTTGTAGAAAAACTCAACCAAATGCAAATGGCCTTCCCATGACCTACTGAAATCAAGCATGCACGCCCTCAACATATCTTTCAATGTCTGAATGGTGCGCTCGGACTGTCCATCTGTCTGGGGTGATACGATGTGCTGAACTTTAGGCGGGTACCAAGACTCTCTTACATACTCCGCCAAAAGTAAGATGTGAACCTCGTATCCCTGTCAGACACTATACTGACTGGCACTCCATGCAGTCGTACGATCTCTCTCATATACATATCTGCTAAGACTTCTGTAGATTGTCCAACTCTGAAGGATAAAAAGTGGGCAGCCTTGGTGAGTCGATCTATGATCACCCATACGGCATTACGACCACTAGGACTCCTTGAAAATCCTGTAACGAAGTCCATAGTGATGCATGTATCAGGAAAGTAATAAAATAAAATGTAGGTAGGTAGCGAAGGGTCATTCTAAAGGTAGCACCGTTTTAGACTGAAATCAAATCTAATAATAGAGTTTGGTAATTTTTCCAAGAACAAACAAAAATGGCTACAGAAATAATATACTTTTTTTGTACTTATACTAAGCACGCGGTTTCGTCTTTCCGAAATAAGGGAAGACAGAAAACAATAATCAAGAGTTCAAGGGGGAGGTATTAGATTAGAAGTGTGGGGATCATGGCGTTTAAAGAATTCAATTAGGAATTGCCAAGGCAGTTGTGGGTTGAAATGCTATTTTGGTAATCCCTATTCACATATTTGTATCAGCACAGTTATGTAGCTGATACGATATGCTCAGACATATCTAGAGGGCAAGTACATTCGTCTACTAATTGCTATATATCTCAATCCACGTAGAGTAGTTATACGAAGGACGAACCAAGCGCACTATGGTTGATCATACCATAATACACTGATTCTGAAATGTATTAGTGTAGTACTCTAATAATACATATATCATGAACAAGCTTGATAAAGAATAAGCTTGCAAAACTAGGATATAATAGCAGCATAAATCAAGGTAGTACAGCAAATTTAAGTACACTAGATTATGATGAGAGAAATTACAAATAATTCAAGTTCACAAAAAGATAAGACTTTACAATATCTACAGGTGTCATACTAACTCCTGGTCTAAGTCGTTAGTCGACCAATAGGGGTATGGGTGTCACGCCCCGAGGCGTCCCCCGAGTCGTGACCGCCGTGCGGACCTGGAGTTGCGCCCGCACAAGGCTTTAATGATTTGCATAGCAAGCACATACTCAGAGTACGCAGATAAATTGAAACACAGATTTGAAACATAGAAAAGTTCTCTTTATTGATAATGAACATCTATTACAAACTCTTGAACGAGTCAGCTAATATGCCGAACGGCTTACAAAAGGGTTGACTCAAAATGAGATAACAGTCCTGTACATTACATCCCTTTATAAACTCAAAATGATAAAGACCTCCAGGCTGGAGGATCGCTTTGCCACGGAGCTGCATTTGTGTATGAAGAGTTGCAGCTTCGGACTTCAAAAGGCTTTGAGGCGCGGTGAAGGCGCGCTAACAGCTGGACTGGATCGGGAAGACGACTTCGGCTCCTCGCTCGGTTCGCCTTGGTGCGGAGAACCTGTTTCAACGAGGGTCAGCATATCGAAACATGCTGGTGAAGGCGAGCTAGCCTGACTATACCAATCAACACGTTGTTTAGTGAAGCATGCATATTTGGTTGGTTCTATCTTGCCTTAGTTCATTTACAGTTAAGCAGCATATTGAATTTACTGAAATGAACGTGCCACCGTTAGGTGGATTTTACCTGACCGTCTGAATTTTCTGCATAATACTTACCATGTCTTCCCTGAAACGAAGACACAAGTTAGTATGCAATAGGTTTAAATATACAGATGATCACTGGCATAATACTACGAAGGACGATTTATAGTCTCAAGACGGACGGATGTGCAGCGCGGGTGCGAGCCCCCGCTGCACGCCTCATTTTCGACGATTCAGACGACTATACAGACGTTCCGTCCGGATCGGATCGGTCCCAGTGCCCCGACGACCGTCCGCAGGAACCAGATTTTCTTGTGCACAAGTTGTCCATGATCGCACGTTATATTAACTGATTTATAGCAGAATATACTGTTGAGGCAACACGGATACAGACAAGCAGAATTTCATATTGCAGAGCCTCACTGAATAATTAAGCATATACAAGATGTGTTCTATACTAGCACATTTTATAGAACATTTGCACGAACAAGCATACGATAAGGCAACAGTTCACAGATTTGATTGACAAGCATAATAACCAAGTCTTATTGTCTTTTATCTTGGTTTCTTTTATGATTATTTGGTATCGTTTGATCGGGGCAAAGAATAGTTCAAGCTTTTAGGGTGTGAAGCTTGGAAGCAGGGCTAGCTAATCGGGTTGGTAGCCACTCACTTAGATTTTGGAAAGAAGAAGGAAAGAGGCGCTTCACGACTCCGCTCGTAAGCCGCCTACTGCTCGTTCACCTGCACACGAACAGCTCGATTAATACTTCTTCCTCTCTTTCCAATCTCGGAATAGAAGTGCAGTTCAATGAACGAAAACAATGAAAACCATCGAAACCGTTCAAGGAAAACAAGCAAATTCCAAAACCAACTCAAAGTACGAAAGCAACAAGCAACATCGAAAACCGAGGCAATAAAAGATAGCAGCGGAGAGGTCCCTCCTGACTCTGCCGCTAAGCCGATCCTTGGGGCGCAGTCCACTGAATATGGGAATCGATTCCGAAGAAACAAATCCATAACGAGGACGAGTTCTTAATTCAATCTATCCCGATCGCACGATACCGTCTTGTGTTTCTTAGCCGCGCTCTCCGCATCGGGAGAACGGGGCGCTACATCCTACCCAACTAATTGGAAGTTTCGTCCCGAAACTTAGGATAGGACCTACCGTTAAGGATTATTCTGTTGGGGCAGAAGCTTAGAGGGGAGTGGACAATCCCGAGATACGTGGTCCCTTGCACCACAGTTGAAGCATAGGCCCTTGCGGCGATAACAATTGTTAGTGGTGTGCCCAGACTTTTTACAGTATTCACAGAATGGTCTCGGGTTTCCCCTTTGGGGACCACCTTGGTTAGGGCGCTTTGCAGCGGTATTTCCTCCATCGTTGCCTTGGCGTTTGTGATTGTAGGTATGCACAGCGCCGGTGGAAACGTGAGGATACAGTGGCTCGAGCGATAGGGCGTGATTCATGACTTCACGCATGGTTCCATACTGATTATTGGCCACGTGCGAATGGATGGCAGGACGGAGTCCACCTTCAAACCTTCTAGCTCGACTCGCTGCATCAGGTAAATAGCCCCTAGCGAATTTGGAGAGTCGGTTGAATTCGGCGGAATACTCTTTAACTGTCATCCTGCCTTGCCTCAGTTGCACGAAGTCATTTTCCATCTTACGTTGCACTGGAGGGGGTATAAACTCCTCTTCAAACGCGGCACGAAAGGTCATCCACGAGATCGCCTCCTCTCCGTGATCAAATTGGAGAGATCGTCGATGCACGTCCCACCAATCGTGTGCGTTGAGGCGGAGCTGTAGTTGCGCGCAGGCGACACGCTTATCTTCGGGGACCTCTAGCAGAGTGAAGTGATCTTCGATCTCGGCTAGCCAATCTAGAGCTACCACTGGGTCCTCAGTCCCGTTGAATGGAGTGTTGCAGACTTTCTTGAAATGGCCCAAGTTGAAGGCAGTCACGTCCCTCGGCCTTGGAATTTGAGGCGTCTCCACTTCAAGCACGGGCTGTTCCACCGGAGTCGTTGCTGTTGCGGCAGAATGGTTGGCAGCCAAAGTCTGAACGATCTGTTGCAGGGCATCTACCTGCTTTTGTTGGACTGAGAATCGGGTCTCTAGATTACTCTCGAGCTTGGCTTGGCGAGCATCGTCTCGTTGTCGTTGCGATTCTAACATTTGCATTACCCGCTCAAGCGGGTCGACTTGAGACATGCCTCTTTGGCTTTGAGAGCTTCCCGAATTGCCCGAACTGCTCTCTTGTGTTTCGATCGGTGGTTGCGCTGCAGATTGCGCTGGATCCATTCCTTCAAAAGAAGGTAAATTATATTAGGATCATAATGTATTATGGACTTATTGCATGAACGTATCTCATTTTGGCCTAGCGAGTTCAAGAGTTCGTACAGGGATTTGATCGTTAAAGGAACTTTTCCAGCACGAAGTCTAAGGAACTTTGAATCTGTGCTCTGATACCACTATGCCACGCCCCGAGGCGTCCCCCGAGTGCGTGACCGCCGTGCGGGCCTGGAGTTGCGCCCGCACAAGGCTTTAATGATTTGCATAGCAAGCACATACTCAGAGTACGCAGATAAATTGAAACACAGATTTGAAACATAGAAAAGTTCTCTTTATTGATAATGAACATCTATTACAAACTCTTGAACGAGTCAGCTAATATGCCGAACGGCTTACAAAAGGGTTGACTCAAAATGAGATAACAGTCCTGTACATTACATCCCTTTATAAACTCAAAATGATAAAGACCTCCAGGCTGGAGGATCGCTTTGCCACGGAGCTGCATTTGTGTATGAAGAGTTGCAGCTTCGGACTTCAAAAGGCTTTGAGGCGCGGTGAAGGCGCGCTAACAGCTGGACTGGATCGGGAAGACGACTTCGGCTCTTCGCTCGGTTCGCCTTGGTGCGGAGAACCTGTTTCAACGAGGGTCAGCATATCGAAACATGCTGGTGAAGGCGAGCTAGCCTGACTATACCAATCAACACGTTGTTTAGTGAAGCATGCATATTTGGTTGGTTTCTATCTTGCCTTAGTTCATTTACAGTTAAGCAGCATATTGAATTTACTGAAATGAACGTGCCACCGTTAGGTGGATTTTACCTGACCGTCTGAATTTCCTGCACAATACTTACCATGTCTTCCCTGAAACGAAGACACAAGTTAGTATGCAACAGGTTTAAATATACAGATGATCACTGGCATAATACCACGAAGGACGATTTATAGTCTCAAGACGGACGGATGTGCAGCGCGGGTGCGAGCCCCCGCTGCACGCCTCATTTTCGACGATTCAGACGACTATACAGACGTTCCGTCCGGATCGGATCGGTCCCAGTGCCCTGGCGACCGTCCGCAGGAACCAGATTTCCTTGTGCACAAGTTGTCCGTGATCGCACGTTATATTAACTGATTTATAGCAGAATATACTGTTGAGGCAACACGGATACAGACAAGCAGAATTTCATATTGCAGAGCCTCACTGAATAATTAAGCATATACAAGATGTGTTCTATACTAGCACATTTTATAGAACATTTGCACGAACAAGCATACGATAAGGCAACAGTTCATAGATTTGATTGACAAGCATAATAACCAAGTCTTATTGTCTTTTATCTTGGTTTCTTTTATGATTATTTGGTATCGTTTGATCGGGGCAAAGAATAGTTCAAGCTTTTAGGGTGTGAAGCTTGGAAGCAGGGCTAGCTAATCGGGTTGGTAGCCACTCACTTAGATTTTGGAAAGAAGAAGGAAAGAGGCGCTTCACGACTCCGCTCGCAAGCCGCCTACTGCTCGTTCACCTGCACACGAACAGCTCGATTAATACTTCTTCCTCTCTTTCCAATCTCGGAATAGAAGTGCAGTTCAATGAACGAAAATAATGAAAACCATCAAAACCGTTCAAGGAAAACAAGCAAATCCCAAAACCAACTCAAAGCACGAAAGCAACAAGCGACATCGAAAACCGAGGCAATAAAAGATAGCAGCGGAGAGGTCCCTCCTGACTCTGCCGCTAAGCCGATCCTTGGGGCGCAGTCCACTGAATATGGGAATCGATTCCGAAGAAACAAATCCATAACGAGGACGAGTTCTTAATTCAATCTATCCCGATCGCACGATACCGTCTTGTGTTTCTTTGCCGCGCTCTCCGCATCGGGAGAACGGGGCGCTACAATGGGCCTCTAAGTTCTACAGTCTTAATAAACAATATCGTCTTATGCTAGTATATAGTTAATGTCGATCAGTTATATTACAATAATGAGTCAGGAGGAATAGGTGTTACTAGGTTGTAAGGCATATTATCCAACTTAAAATAATAAACTAATACTGCAACTGTCTTTGGGGGTTTCTACTTAGGGGTTTCTACAAAATATCATGGTCCTGGTAAATGAAGTAGAACTCTTGTTAGGGTATACGAGGTAAAGGTCTTGGTACTCATTAAGGTCTCCTATTGCATTATATAGGTGATGGCCATCTTAAGTCTTAATTATTGTGCTTATAGAACAAGTGTCTATAGTAAGAATGAAAAAGTTACTGACCTCAAGGGAAAAGGGAATATAACCTATATTGAGGTGGGGTACAAGTTACATAATTTAAACTAAGAATAATCAGATCATAATCTAACGGAATAACTCAAATTATCAAGTTCTAACTACGTATCACATAATTAAAAAAATTCAAGAGTAACCATTGTAATCCTAGCAAACTATATATCCTAACATAAGATAAATTTACTTGGCCAAAAATCAGAAAGTTTAGGTGACACGAATCGAAAGGTGAGGAGGAGAAGAAGAACATAATTTAGTCGTTGCACAAAGGCGAGCGCTAAAGGTTTAGAGGAACAAGTCATAAAATTAAATAGAAGACTCTAGATAATGTCATGGTTTCTTTAAGGAAAAGGTGGTATGCTAATCTCTGTGTTCGAGGTATGATCAAGAGAATGTTCTAGTCATTCCTCTTGGCTTCCTAAGATACTGTTCTGCTAATATAAGACAAGGTGCTAAAGTTGTAGCTCTCTAGTACTATCTTACCATAAAAAGTTAGGTTCAGTCCTAATGTTTAACCTTGGATTCTATCGGTTCCTCCATATTAGGGTCAAACACTATGGTCAAATTTCAAACTAATCCTAGTGGTGTCTATACTACATTCAAGTCATCCCTAATTATCAAGGGATAATGGTCAATCATTCTACAGGTATGGGTTGCTAGGGTTCATTAAGTATCATAAACTTAGTGATGTGTCAATGCCCTAGTTGTATTCTTAATAGGAATGTTACCCTAAGTATCATCCCATCAACAGGGATTCCTATAATTCTAGCAGGGGCTATACTCAAAGAATTTATTAGGGAAGTACAGGAATCAAGCAGGATGCACTTTATTTAAATAGAACAAACTGGAAGAAAGATAAGTCATAGTCAATTGGATGAGATCATATACTCTAATCCTAGGTGCAGGCTTGCTCGGTACAGTAACGTAACCGAGACAATATGCTCTGACCTGCATGGGCCACCACTAAAAATATGTCACGCCCCAGTCCCAAAAATACGTAGGACTAGGATACGTAAGCATGTCAGCCGCATGTATATGGCAACTCCAATATATGGAAACCATAATACGTGGGTACGCTGTATAATGAACAATAATTCATAAGTGGTAAAACTATCACAAGTCACAGGGTATAATCTAAATCTCATCCACAGAAATCAAATATAAATGAATAACCAATAACCATGTAACTAGATCTCAATATAAAGTATCTAAAGAACGATAGTCGGATGGAGATAAATCCACTGTCGAGATAGAATATAAAATGAATAAGATAAACCTTATATAAATACAACATCTAACCATCACGAGGCTCGAAGAGAAGACCTCCTCGGAATATAAGTAGCCTGTCCGGATCTGCGCTCCCGCGAATACTCATGAACATCCACACCTGGAAAGGGACCAGGTCCTCAGAGGGACATAACAAGATACATAGAAGCATGCCATAAATTAAATACTGAATAAATAAAGGGGGTGTGCTAACCATCTAAGTGAATGCAATTTGAGGACAACTTAGTACGTAGGGATAGTGTAGGCTAGACATATGCTGACGTAATTCACCAATCGTCGTGACTGGCTAGTATATGCCACATATGCCCCCATTCGAGGGCACTTGCAATCATCCATCTCCGAGGAGCATGGTATCTGAAATAGTATAACGTCCAACGTTCTTTAGAGTGTGGTATCTGCAAAAATAACAAGTGACGCCCAACACTCTAAGGAATGTGGTATCTGCAATATATATATACGTCCGTATCACTCCGTCGAGTGCGGTATCTGTATAGAAGGAGTGGGTGTCCCATACGCCTACTAGTCGTCCTCCCCGCCCAATGTAGATATACAAGTCGTGAACACAACGTGAACATCTCGTACTATGATGCAAGTCTCTATAGAAATAAACAACTAGCTAAATACCGTTACACGTGTTGCTCACACTGATGGCCAGTCGCGCATGAGGCACGCGTCCCTATATGAACTCACTCTGTGACGTGTAATGATATGTATCAAGGCCTGGGAAGTCATACCAATAACTCCACAACTTTAGGTGGGTCTACTAGACACTAGGTCAGACACAAGTCCTAACGTCAACGCCTTCGTTGACTGCACCCGAGTCTTCTCGGACGCGCACAGTTATATAATACTAAATAAAATAAATATGCAACTATTAATAAAGAATTTAAATAGTACAACAAGGCAAGGTATACTTGCCTACGTCCTCAAGTTGTGAGTGCCAATAACATGTTCCTGCAGTTGCGTCTGAATGGTCCTGTGACCTTGGTTCACTAACTGTGTCGTAGGTGCACGCTGTTAAGACGTACAGGTGTCGTGAATTTATAATTTAATATTTTAATATGCAAGTATACATATGTACTTATAGTAATTACATAAATAGTATATACATATACATACATAATTACGTATATATCTATATTTATAATATACATAAGTACGTATATATTTATATACTCATAAATATATTTTAGCACATAAAACATATATATATATATACTTATAGTTATATATAATAGTATTCATATAATACATATATACTTATATAATATATATATGTCATATGAATAAAAGTATATATTTAATATATATAATACATATATTCATATTAAATATATAATAATAATAATATTTATTAATATAAATATAAGTATATTTATATGTATACATACTTATATAATACATATTTTACATATATATAATATACATAGGTATATACTATAATACATATAATATATATATATATATATATATATGTATATATATATATATATATATATATATATATATATATGTATATATATATATATATATATACATAAATATATAGATACATATACTTCAGACTTACTAAGCCGGCATAAGTTCCCAGACTAGAGCCGCACCACACACATATGATGGCCTACCAGCACCATACGCGGCAGCAGAAGGGCAGCAACATTCGGAAGAAGCACTCACAGCAGTAGAAGGAGAGGGACGCTATCGCCCTAAGCAGTCTCGCGTCGTGTAATGTCGTATGTATGATAGAGGTGGTGTGGTGATTGATCTCAATGCTAATCTAATGGTTATCCCCAAGGTTCAACGAATGAATGAAGCGTTGATCGTACCCGGATAGAGATGATGGTCTTCCTCTGATGTCTCCAAGCGGTATTGGAAACGTCTTCAGTTCCTCGATTCATTCCGTGGCGCGAAATCCATCATTAGCTAAACAATCATTTGGTTATGCCATTTTGGGCTTTGCTCTAACCGAAGCAATTGCATTGTTTGCCTCAATGATGGTATATATATATATATGTATATAAGTATACTTATATACATATAATAACATTACATTTACATATAATAACATTTACATATTATACTTATTTACTTATATATATATATAGTAGTATATATAAAAATAATATAAAATGCATATTATATATATACTTAACATATATATCATATGTATATACATATAATCAATACATAGTATGTATACATATTATAATAATATATACATATATATATAATAGTATACATAATAATACTTATATATATATATATATATATATATATATATATATATATATATATATATATATATATATATATATATATATAATAGTATATATATCTATAATACTATATATAATATAATATATTATATATATATATATATATATATATATATATATATATATATATATATATATATAATAGTATGTATATACATACTATTAGTATATATATACATAATACTATAAATAATATAATATTATATATATATATATATATATATATATATATATAATAGTATGTATATACATAATAATATAAATAATATAGTATATTATATATATACTTAATATATATACGTAATACATATACATATATATATAATAATAATAATAATATATACATATACATATATATATATATATATATATATATATATATTATCCTATATTATTATTATTTATACTATTATATATATATATATATATATATATAATAGTATAAATAATAATAATATAGGATAATATAATATATATATATATATATATATTATATATATACTTAATATATACCATATATATACATATACTTATAAATATACTATATATATACTATATATATACATATATATATATATATATATATATATATATATATATATATATATATATACGTACTATACCTGTGTCAGAGGGGGGGGGGGGGGCGTGTTCGGGGTCGTCGTCGCCGGCGGAGGGGGCGGAGCTCCGGCGGGGGTGGTCGGAGGTCAGCTGCAGCAGCAGCAGCAGCAGTAGCAGTAGCAGTAGCGGCAGCTGCAACGACGGCTGCGGAGGCTGGGGTGGCAGTGGCGGCAGCTCAGGGTGGCAGGGGGTTGGCGGAGGTGATGGAGGTGGCGTCCCTAACGGTGGCGGTGGCTCGTGATGGTGGTGGTGAGGGTGAGGGGGAGTCGGGGGGTGATGTTGCTGTTAGTGAGGGTGGTGCGGGGGCGCTGTGGGGAGTGGTGGCGGAGATTGCGGCGGCCGTGGTGGGGTGGCGGTGGTGGTTCGGCGGATGAGAGGGTGGCGGTGGTGGTAGTGGTGGTGGTGGTGGTCTGTGGTGGCGGTGGTGAGGGTTAGGGGGAGTCGGGTGGGTTGGAGGTGATGGTGAAGATATTGGTGATGGTAGTATGGGTGATGTTGGCGGTGGGTGGCGGTGGGTGGCGGTGGCTATAGTGGTGGTCCGGTGGCCGGGAGGGAGCTGATGGGAGGTCGGAGCAGGGGGGAAGTGGTGGCCGGAGGTGGAAGAGGTTTGGAGGAGAAAGGGTGAAGGGGGGTTTAAATAGAGTTTGTAAAGGATTAGGGTTTATTTGGTTTAGGTATAAACATGAAAAAAGGGTTGTAAGCCACATTAATGCATGGTAATGCATTGAATTTAGACCCTTTTTTGGAATGAAGGGTGGAAAATCTTCCATGTGTCCCCTCCAATAGGAGGTGGACACCTCACCTATCCAATTTTGCACATAAAACCCTGCAATTTCATAATTTGCACTAAAGCCCTATTAAATTGGGAAATTGTGCAATTACGAAATTGTTTGAGAAAAATACCTCATTTCTGGGGGTGATGTAATGTACTAAAATGAGGGTGGGGGTTTAGTAAGGGTTTTGAGGGTGTGAGGGTGAGTCTGGGTAGGAGCTGGATCTAGTTTTGGGTGATGTTGGTCATCGTATTAATTTAATTAGAAATTAATACGCAAGGTATTTTCTAATTATTTAAAAAATATACAGGGTCAAAATTTAGTGAAGTGCAAGTATCCTAGACATAATATACTTAAAATAGAATAATAACGTAATTTGGTTTGGACAAAACGGGTTCCTGTTGGTCTCTAATTTCGATTGGAACGGACAAGGGTACAGGTTTGGAAATTAATTGAATTTTAGCACGAACGTTTGTAACGATATTTGTGCGAGTAAAACGAGGCTCAAGACATGGTATTTATGAGTTACACAAAGTTTAGAATAGTAGACTGGCATGTCTAGGAGAGGTATGTAAACTTTGTTTGAGGATAACAGTCAGTGTAGTGCTCTAAATATTGATGTAATGGTAAGGTGCACTAAGCAATATAAGATATTGCATAAATAATTTAAAATACTGTAATTAATTCCTAATTTGTTAAAATAAACCATAATTTCTCTATCTAAGCTGAAATCTGGTCGAGGGAGTTTACAAGGACATTAGTAGGCGTATGGGATACACCCATTGGAGTCCGTAGTATCCAGAGGAGCCACGGAATCCAATGACTCCCTTTACACTGTTGCCACGTTCTTCGGAGCGATATGGACGATATACTGTACTACTGCCACGTTCTTCAGAGCGTTATGGACGATATACTGCACTGCTACCATGCTCTTTGGGGTGTTGGACGTTATGCCTACGCCTACCCATACGTACCAAAGTGGTCCTCATATTGCATTCATTAGATGGTTAGCACACCCTTTATTGTATTTATTTTATTCAGTATTTATATATGACATGCTTCTATGTATCTTGTTACGTCCCTCTAAGGACCTGGTACCTTTCCAGATTTGGACGAGGCATATTACCCCACAGTATACGGCCCAGGACAGGAGACGAGGTACGCTACCGAGGAGGAGCTAGAGGTGCTACCGTTAGAGTTTTCGTGATCAGTTGGTAGGCCTTCTGCCTAGGATTAGGAGCATCATTATCTAGTCAGCCGATGCCCTAGTCCCTACTCTTTTATCTGTTATTCAGTACTTTTATTTTGTCATAGTAGTGGGTTTGTTCCCACCAGACATCCTTGGTTGTACTATGATATTTTGAGACTGGCGTTTATCTTCCAGCAGTTATTATTAGTACCCTCTTGCTGTTTATATTGTGGATGAGTTTAGATTACCTGTTGTTAATTTATATGGGACATGCTAGTTATTTAGGACAGCGTAGCACTCTTCGTTGGATCCATTAAATTGGGATATCCTCGGAGACGTGACAGCTGGCTATTGCCACGTGGCCTAGTTCCATATATTTTGGGACTGAGGCGTAAAATCTATCTGGATATGATAGGGCACTTCCTGTCCATGTTTGGTGAATGGGTGTCGTATCATGTCATGGATGGGATATATGTCATTGATTATGGGCTCATGCATCTCATGCTATAGATCTGGTTTTGTTTTTTTATTTCGTGCTCCCTTGTGGTACTTGCTATTTGGGGTCTGACCCCACTGGTTTTGCATGGCCAGGTTTAGAGCTAGCACTGGAGGATCAAGCTTACTTCTCCCTCATTAATGGCACGCACCAGAAGGATGGCTGCTGAGGGTCACGAGTTGGTTTTTTGTTTCACTACTCGTCTTTTGTAAACTATATTCTTTTGGACGTTTAGCCAACATGCACCTGTTAGCCGACAAATTTGGACACTAGTTCCCTACATGACTGTATTTATGTTCAAACTGCAGCTGACTCACTGTCATGTATACTTTTGATTGTGTATCTGGCATATCAACTTGTATTGCTAGAACTCTAGAACCTTCTGATGCGGCGTTTGGGACGCCTTACAGCTTATTCTGAAATATTCTATATTATTGCTACTTTATTGAATGTTTGAGATATAGAAGTTCTTGACCCTAAAGACTTGATTGTAGTATGCACCCCCTCGTCTCTAAACAACCTTAATACATTGCGGGTTACTTCGATTTTTCGTAAGGTGTGTTTGTTGAGTCATTTCTTCGCTCTCCAGTATTCTGGATCTGGGGCGTGACACTGCCACT
The DNA here is from genome assembly GCA_036927795.1 of Iris macrosiphon. Classification (NCBI taxonomy): domain Eukaryota; kingdom Viridiplantae; phylum Streptophyta; class Magnoliopsida; order Asparagales; family Iridaceae; genus Iris; species Iris macrosiphon. The sequence continues at coordinate 52,641,746 of JAYESA010000011.1, forward strand.
CACTTAACTCTTCACTGTAATTAAATGCAGTGAAGCACCTACTGCCTAAAGAAATTCCCTGCAGACCCAACATCAAGGGACTCTCACAGCAACAACAATAACTCAATACAACAACAAAAATACATCAACAATAATGACTCCTCCTATCAACAACCCGAGTATCCTTCCCCCTACTGTTGCTGCTAACCTCTTGTCCCTTCACACCCTCACACTTCCTGATTGCAGGAACCCCTCATACTCACTGACCATAGTGAGCCCGACCACACCACACTCAACAGCAACAAAACAACAACATTCCATCATCACTACAATCCACACATAGCACACACTGCATATGCACATAATGTAATTATGGGTCTGGAATGAACCTCTCCCATCATCACACACATACATACAATATATATGGTACCAAGGCTATGAATATACACACAACTAAATACCAAACACTTGGCGTGCACTTATGATTTGTGCCTGTATCGTCTCCGATACGCACGATACACACCACATATAGCCACACCAAGGTGGTACACCTTACTACACATGTTTAGAATAATTCAAAAAGGCATTATATATATATATATATATATATATATATATATATATATATATATATATATATATATATATATATATATATATATATATATATATATATATATATATTTATTATAACTAATTAAAATAATGTAATAGAAATTAGTCATTATTGGTAAAAAAAACACATATTCTACCGACACACACAATGACGTATCATGATACGGTCTTTTCATATCCAATTGTGGACACGTACAACCCCAAAATACATGGATTAGAGCCTCTAATAACCAATAGACCTATTCTCAAATACTTGGTGCACCAAATTTGGATTTCTCCTAATTTGAGCATAAAACTCAATGTAGAAGTCACAATAGAGGTCGGCATATGAACCTAGTTATTCTTCCTATGGGTAGCCCTAATGCATGGGTGTGTCCCTAATGCTCAAATGCAATAATTAGAACCTAATTAAATAAGAATTTCAGAATTTTACCTATTGGGAGATGGATTCCCAATAAAACTCAATATGACACGATTTGGACACAAGCTCCTAGCCAAACTTTTTCTCCAATGCTCCTAGCAATCCAATCTCCTAGTGCACCTTGATGAGAAATATGAAAGAGATTGAGAGTGGTTTGGTGGGATTTGGTGGAGGGATGAGTCAATTTGGGGAAGAACACCAATTAGAAAATATTTTGGATGAAGAAATAAGAGAGAGAAAACCCCTCCCCAAAAATAGGGCCAGCCCCTTCCCCCTTCTCGAAGTAATGTGAAAAGTCAAGGATACCCCTAGTGGGTTGTCATAAAAAAATTAATTAGTGGGGGGAAGCTTATCTTCCTAATGAAGGTTCAATCTAATCTTTAATTAATGAGAAATGTTAGCTAATTTGGGTCCAATGTGACTAGTCTAATAAATTGGTTTAAGTTGTCATGTCAAGTCTAGTTAGGTTCACTAGTGTCATGTCTAATTAGCTAGTCTAATCTACTAACCAATAATGATATTAGGCACAATATACAACATACACATTTATATAAATAAAATATAAACACATTATTTATAATAATACAAAATGACAAAAATATCCCTATTCTAGAAATGTGATAGTGACAAAACCATGACTACAAAGCTTATTTGTTTGAACAACTCCTGTATCTGAAGCAAAGCGACCGGAGGAAGGTGAAGCAAGATTTTTTGAAATGAGGTGAACGCAGTGAGAAGGGCTATATGCTTCAACCAATTCCTCCAATCACTTTCGTTCACCACGTTCATTGATGCGATTGAGATTGGTAGAAATTTAAAATAGCTTGTGGTGGCAATTTAAGATATGCAGAACTCTATATAACCTTGTTTTGTACACTTACGTAGATGCATAAAGTTACAAAATTCTTTACAACAACTTGTTGAACAATTTGTCCTTATTAATACTACTAGTATATATTCTTATTAATACTACTAGTACATATGCACGTGCGTTGCACACATTTTATACTATTTGGGAAGCGCAAACAATAGTCTTTGAATTTTTTACTACTTTTTTTAAATTTTTTTGACTAGTTTAAAAGAGCAAACAACAACCCTTGTACTTTTTCCTATACATAATTATCTAACTATCTATGTTAAATTTAATAAAAAAAATTTAATTAGTAAACATAAATAAATATATTTTTGAAAAAAAATATTCTACAGTGTGCCTATCTAGATTATCCTTAGATGGGCAACGAGACAAGCTACTCTTGTTGTGGATTTGATCAATTATTTCATGAGATACTCCAGAAAGTAAACATAGTAGAAAATTTGATCATTTAGGCCATCTCCAATCCATCCTAAATTTTTTTTCTCAATTTGCGAACTCCAAAAAGAATATTCCTATATTATGCTATCCTCAAAATTTTACAACTCCAACCTATCAATCCTCAAATAATAAATAATTTTTTTTTTACATAAATTTATTTCTTCATAATTTTAATATAATCATATACATTAATGTTATATTATTTACCGAGATAATGTTATATTATTTAATATATTAATATATTAATATTATTTTAAATTTTGATGTACTTGTTTATATATTTTTAAATTATTGTATTTTAATTAAAAAAGCTTGATATTATTCTATTAATTTTTGTCAAATTATTTAAATATTTTTTAATCAAATAAATCTAATAAACAAAAAAATAATACTAATAACAGTTATATTCCATAATAGATTCTATTACAAGAACTTTTTAGTGGATAATTATTATATTATTTATACTTATAAATTAAAAAATATGGTAAGTTAATTAAGTTTAGTGTTTATCATATGTAGGATATATTAGTAATTAATTATAATTTGAAGGATAAAATATTAATGAATAGTGAATTCTCAAATTTGAGGATAAAACATTATTTTTTGAAAATTTTTGAAGAAATTTTCTTAAATTTTTGAGGGTAGGTTGAAAATAATTTTTGAAAATATTTTCTCAATTAGATTTTTGAGGAATTTGGTTGGAAATGGTCTTACGGTGCAAAGATATGTTAACAATACGTGTAGCACCCAAGTAGAAAGGATCGGACAAACTTTGACGCGAGTCTTGACGAAAGAAACCGTTGTTATGACAATAGAGTTGACGCCATAAAGCGGAGAGACTAGACAACGAATTAGCGAGACAAGTACAACATCCCTTGGTCGCGTGCTCAGGAGCCCAATTCTTACGTGCCATCTGGTTCCAATACCACACACTCCACCCAAAAAAGAAGGCTCTTGATAAAGGCACTACAAAAATGACTTAGGACAGTCCAAATTTTTATCATTGATAATTACAAGTTTGCCACTCCCAAAAATTACTCATCGGACTGCCCACTTCCAAAATTTTTTTTTATAATCAGGACTGTCAAAATTTTGACGTCCTTCAAAATGTTGACAGTCATATTAATTGGAAGGACTGTCAAAATTTTGGCAGTCCTAATAATTGGATTGACAGTCCTAAATAAATATGTTAATTTTTTAGGACTGTCAAAATGTTGACAGTCCTTCCAATTGGTAGGACTGTCAAAATTTTGACAGTCCGGAGGGAAGGGCTACGAGAGGTGACACGAGGGCGGGGCTGCGTGGAGGTCGGAAGAGGAAAAAAGAGGCGGAGGAGCGGGAGGAGGAGGCGGCGGCGGCGGGAGGAGGCGCGCTCGCGGAGGCGGCGACGAGGTGTAGGCACACGCGCTCACCTCCGCTGTTGCTATTACTACTGTTGTCGCTTCTGCTGCTGTTGCCGCCGCCGTCGTCAGCGCGAGGCGTAGCCGTAGCCCCCCGCGAGCGCATGCCTCCGTCGCACGCAACCCTCCGCACACTGCTTCTTCTTCTTCATCGCCTTTGTGACGGAGCCGACGGGAAGGTACTTGAGATGCGGCTCGACGGCGGCGACGCGGTCGATGGCGAGATCAACGACGCTGAGGCAGAAAATCGCGAGAGGAGGGAGGAGGAAAGGCTGGAGGAGGTGGAGGTAGGGGAGGAGCATAAGGAGGGAGATGAAGAGTTTGACAGTCTTAGTAAAATTTGGACTAGTTTGAGTAAATATTTTTTTTAATTGGACTAGCATCAATATTGGACTAGCACTGAGTCATTTTTTTAGTGTCTATCAAAGCCATAAAGAAAAGAAAAGAAAAGGAAAGGAAAGGGTAAAATTTTATTTCGTCCCCTGTAACTGTTTCTATATATATATATATACAGAGAGAGAGAGAGAAAGAGGAGAGATAGAGAGAGAGAGAGAGACTAGGGGTTTGTGGTTGAGGAGAGAGAAAGTGGGGTGGTCCGAATGAAGCGGAAGAAGAAGGGCCGCCCTTCCCTCCTCGACCTCCAGAAACGCAGCCTCCGCCTCCAAAACAAAAACCCTAACCCAAACCCTAATTCTAATTCCAAACGAAACCCTAACCCTAATTCCAAACCCTCCACCGGCCGCCGGATCACCCGCCGGAACCCCAATCCCGACGACCACGCCTCCGACGACGAGGAGGAGGAGGAGGGGGAGGAGAATTCCGCCGGCAAGAGGCGGCGGAGGGAGAAGAAGCTGAAGCTCGTCCACCGGATCCCCAATTCCGCCGACTCCGCGTCCGGGTCCGACAAGGTCAGCTGAATTGTCTTCAGCTCTCTACGTGTCCGTGTCCGTATCGGAGAATCCGCCTGTGTGGATTCGCGACTTGGTTTCCGTTATTTTTTTTCTCCTCTATTTTTTGGATTTATTCTTTCCCTCCCGCTCTCGTAAACCGTGGTTTGACCCGGTCAAAGCTACTAATCATTCATTTGTCCAGGACACCCAACAAAATCTTATCTTTTTTTTCCTTAGATAAGTCGGTAAAAAAGTTCGTATTTGTCTTCTTCCCTCGCTTTTACTCTCGGTAGATCTATATTCAAGATTTGATTTTTATACTTACGGAGGTGCTAATTTTGGTTCAGGAAGAAAAGAACAATTCCTCGAAAGCGACTGATGCTCAAGAAGGTCCGGTGATGTTGGAAAACAAAGAATTCCCAAATCTCAAACTTTGTTATAATTTTTTATTATGATAATTTTTTTTGTTTGATTCGGTCGTGTTGTTTGAAATAGAGGAGCCCACGACCCCTTTACCGGACAAAAAGTTGCTGGTGTTCATACTCGATCGGCTTCAGAAGTAACTACTTTTGTTTTTTGTTTTCGTTTATTTTCCTTCAAATTTTTTTTTTTTTGATATAATGGTGTTGGTTTGGATTCAGGAAGGACACTTATGGGGTCTTCTCGGAGCCGGTCGATGCGGAAGAGGTGGGTTCTTAAGGGAAGTTGTTCGTAGCTAAAAGAGGTTTTTGTGAGTGTTTTAGTTACTGAAATAGTGTTTATATGTTACCAGCTTCCGGATTACCATGAAATCATCGAGCATCCGATGGATTTCAGAACGGTCAGGAAGAAGCTTGCAAGTGGAGCGTATGCAAGCTTGGAACAGTTTGAGGTTTGTTGCAAAACCATACAGTATCCCCATATCTTACTGTCGTTTAAACGATTAAGTTTATTTTACATTTAAATATATGTTGGATGGACACAAATTCTGCATGACACCTTATAGATGCTGGGTATGGATACGACATTGCTTCTGGCACACCCTAGTATGTTTTGGATGTCCATGTTGTGTACGAGACACACTACGTAACACACTAATTTTTGCAGTGTCCGTGCTTCCTTGATTTTAATGCTTTAACTATTTGTTTAGTTCGATTCTTGAATACTAACTTTATGGCTTTAGTGGTTCACTAAATCCCTACACAATATTTTTGAGTGATCTTGTAAGATTCTTGAAATAGTAATATTATTTGATTTTAGATAGTTATGAAACTATGTTTGTTCTTTCTTAATGAGTTTAAGACACAACTCTTTAATAAATGAAGCCATCAACATTTGTCATTGTTAGAGTTATTTTATTTTGTTATTTATCATATGAGGGTATAATAGTAATTGTGGGTGTATTGCATATCAATATAGACATGAGATGCAACCTAGTGTTTAAGGCCCTTGCAATCTCCTTTCTCATATTTTTTCTTCCCCTACTTCCTCTTCTCCTCTCTATCTCTAAACTTAACTTGGTATCAGAGCATATATTTGTAAGTACTGTACATCCCATCCCCGACAGGGCCGATTGAACTCGGCCGTGAGTTCGACAGGGGTTTGGGGGCGGTAGCCCTTGATTGCAGGGTTCGGGGCGGCAGCCCCGAAAAAATTTTCCAGCTGTTTTTCGTCTACTTTTCATGATTCGCCGTTCGTCGTTCGTTGTTCGTGGTCGTTCGTGGTTCGTTTATGAGATCTAGGGTTTCTACAGATCTCCGTTGGTTATTCGTCGTCGGTTGAGGTTCGTTGTGAGATCTAGGGTTTCACAGATCTCGTCTTTCTGTTGCATCTGCAAGTATGGTGGGGACCGAATCTTCTAGCGAGGTTAATAGTGGTGGTGGTAGCGGAGGTGGTTCTCCTTTTACTGTTATTCATAATGATGAATTGGGAAAGTCGATTACAGCGGTGAATCTCAATGGTGCGAACTATCTTGCCTGGTCCAAGTCTATCAAAGTGGTGTTAAGGGCGAAGAAGAAGTTGAAGTTTTTGACCGAAGAACCCCTGCCTGAAACGTCCGCTGAGTATGAAGATTGGATGAGTGCAGATGCATACGTTATGACGTGGTTGTGGCATAGTATGGAACCACATATCGCGGCTAATGTTCAGTGGTGTGAATCAAGCAAACATATTTGGGCATCTCTGGAAGAATCTTATTCGCAGAAGCGAAACGTTGTCCGTATCTATGAGTTGTACGAGTTATTGTTCAATACAAAGCAAAATGGGAAGCCTGTGAATGAATATCTGGCTTCAAAGAAAGCTTTGTGGGAGGAACTGCTTCAATATCATCCTGTTACTACTGATTTAAAGGAAGCTCGGAGACAGAAGGAAGAGTTTCATGTTTCACTCATCCTAGCCGGCTTGGATCCTGCGTTCGAACCTTATAAAGCTCAAATCCTTGCTGGAGAGCAGTTACCTACGGTGGCAGATACTTTCTCCCGTCTCAATCGTTCCTTTCTGGGACAGAGTTCTGTGGTGCCGAGTACTGACTCTTCTGTCCTAGTTTCTAGTGCTGTTGGTCGTGGTGGTGGACGTGGTATTGGACGTGGCGGTAGAGATGGTGGTCGTAGTTTTGGTCGAGGAGGAGGCCGTGGTGGTAGAGACAATGGTCGTGGTGGTGGTCGCGGTGGTGGTGGTGGCCGCGGTGGTGGTGGTGGCCGTGGTCAACCACGAAAGTGTAACTATTGTGGAATGCTCGGTCATGTAGAAGACTATTGTTGGGACAAATGGGGCAAACCAGAATATGCACATCAAGTGCATGATGAAAATATGCAGTCCCAGGACACCACTTCTGCTCCCAGAGATGATAATTCGGGTTTCAATCAGACTTCAACGTCCGATACCTCATCTCCATTTCAACAGATCCTCCAGAAGTTGAACGCGCTTGCTAGTACCACCTCCCAACCTACTGCAACCATGGCACATATAGGTAATCCTGCTTTTGTGGCAACCCAGTCACCATCCACCTCTTGGGTCATCGACTCAGGAGCAAGCTCTCACATGTCTGGTATAACATCTATTTTTCATAATCGTAGTTCCATGAAACATAATATTATCTTGGCTGATGGGTCTACTCGTCCTGTGCTTGGGAAATGTGTCATTCACCCTACTCAATCACTATCATTATTTGATTCATTATATGTGCCTAATTTTTTATTTAATTTGTTATCTGTGAGCCAGTTAACCAAATCTCTTCAATGTTCTGTGACATTTTCTCCCAATTCGTGTGTTTTTCAGGACCTCAGGACGAAGAAGACGATTGGTTCGGGGCATGAAAAAGATGGACTGTACTACTTGGATCTACCTGGAAAGGCCTTCACTTCTGTTTCTACTTCTCCGTTGCAGTGGCATTATCGTTTGGGACATCCGTCTTTGGCTAAGTTGCGTCAAGTTGTTCCTAGTTTGAGTCATGTTTCTAGTCTTGAATGTGAGGCTTGTCAGTTAGGCAAGCATTACCGTAGTTCCTTTCCTCGTCGTAGTGAGAGTCGTCAATTAGAGTATTTTGATCTTGTTCATTCTGATATTTGGGGTCCGTCTAGAGTCAAAAGTCCAAAAGGATTTCAGTATTTTGTTATTTTTATTGATGATTATTCCAGAATGACTTGGTGTTATTTAATGAAAGAAAGATCTGAGTTTCCAAATGTGTTATCTGTCTTTTATAATGAAGTCTATGTTCAGTTTAATAAACGTATTAAAATTCTGCGTTCTGATAATGCTTTGGAGTATACTCAATCTTCTGTGAACAGTTTATGTGTTGATCGTGGTATGATTCATCAAACCAGTTGTGTCTACACCTCTCAACAAAATGGTATAGCCGAACGTAAACATCGACACATTTTAGATGTGGCTCGAACTCTCATGTTCAATATGCATGTCCCCAAACAGTATTGGGCAGATGCCGTTCTTACTGCATGTTATCTTATTAATCGCATGCCATCATCTGTATTAAATAACAAAGTTCCATTTACTATATTACATACAGATGTCGCACCCTTTTCCTTATCTCCTCGAGTGTTTGGCTGTGTCGCTTTTATTCATAACTTGGAACCTAATCGAGATAAGTTGGCTCCTAGATCTCTTAAGTGTGTCTTTCTTGGTTATCCCCATACTCAAAAAGGTTATCGTTGTTACAGTCCACAGTCACGCAAATATTATGTTAGTGCGGATGTTACATTCTTTGAGTCTACCCCTTTTTTTCCTTCAGGAGACCGTTGTATTCCTTTTACAACAGATCTGATACCTTCCATACTACTTCCGGTCATTCCTGAATCAATTTCTGTCTCCATTCCCCATTTACAGGTTTATCAGAGATCCAAGGACAGGCCAGTGGTTCTGCAAAATTCATCCTTCAACCAATCATCTTCCGTGCCTGAGGTTTCTGCTCCCATCACCACAGATCCAGATGATCTTCCTATTGCTCTCAGAAAAAGACAACGCCTTTGTACCACAAAGAATAAGCATCCCATTTCTAACTATGTTTCATTACACCGTGCTTCATCATCTTTTCATGCATTTGCTGTTTCATTGTCTTCTACTTTTATTCCAAAACTTACAAGCAGGCTATGTCATCTTCTGGTTGGAAAAGTGCAATGGATGAGGAGATGTATGCTTTACATCAAAATCAGACTTGGGAGCTTACATCACTTCCTGTTGAAAACAAACAGTGGGTTGTAGATGGGTGTACACTGTTAAGTATCACCCTGATGGTTCTGTTGAGCGCCTCAAGGCACGGTTGGTTGCAAAAGGGTATACTCAGACATATGGCGTGGATTATATGGAGACTTTCTCTCCAGTGGCTCGGCTGAATTCAGTTCGGATTCTTATTTCTGTGGCGGTTAATCACCAATGGCCTATATATCAGCTGGACATAAAGAATGCTTTCTTACATGGTGACTTACAGGAGGAGGTATATATGGATCAACCACCGGGATATGTTGTAGCAGGAAATAAAAGACTCGTATGTCGATTGAAGAAAGCATTATATGGACTGAAACAGTCACCTCGTGCTTGGTTTGACAAGTTCAGTTCAGTTCTCATTCAGTATGGCTTTCGGCGTACCACATCAGATCATTCAGTGTTTTGCCATTCTTCCTCAGCAGCTATTATCGTGTTGATTGTTTATGTTGATGATATCATTATATCTGGGAGTGATCATGCTGGAATTGCGGACTTGAAGGCCTACCTTAGTCGTCAGTTTCATACTAAGGATTTGGGTCTTCTTCGATATTTTCTTGGAATCGAGGTTGCTCGATCTAAGAAGGGGGTGTATCTGTCATAACGCAAGTATGTTCTAGACTTGCTTTCCGAGACTGGGATGTTGGAGTGTCGGCCAGTTGAGACTCCTATGGATTATCATGACAAGCTTGATGCTGACAGGAGAGAGTTATTTGAGGATGTTGGATATTATAGACGTTTGGTTGGCAAACTTATATATCTTACTGTTACTCGACCAGACATCACATATGCAGTTGGAGTAGTTAGTCAGTTTATGCATGCCCCTCGGCAACCACATTGGGAGGCTATCTCTCGCATTCTTCGATACTTGAAGGGTGCACCTGGAAAGGGTTTGTTGTACAAACCTTCCCAGTTGCTTACGGTGACTGGGTTCAGTGATGCTGATTGGGCAGGCAGTCGCAGTGATAGGTCTACTTCTGGCTATTGTACGTTTGTGGGTGACAATCTTGTCACGTGGCGTAGTAAGAAGCAGAATGTTGTGGCTCGTTCTAGTGCAGAGGCCGAGTACCGTGCGATGGCTCATACAGCTTCTGAGATGATGTGGGTGCAGTCTCTTCTTCATGAAATGAGAATTATGATTCCTATTCCGATGGAGATGTATTGTGATAATCAGTCGGCAATGTTTATCGCAAGTAATCCGGTGTTTCATGAGCGCACGAAGCATATCGAGGTGGATTGTCATTTTGTTCGTGATTTGTTGCTGAAGAAACAGATTATCACTCCTTATGTTCGGTCAGAGGATCAATTAGGTGATATCCTCACCAAACCACTTGCTCGCGGTCCATTTTCTGATTTATGTAGCAAGCTGGGCATGTCTGATCTATATGCTCCTGCTTGAGGGAGGGTGTTAGAGTTATTTTATTTTGTTATTTATCATATGAGGGTATAATAGTAATTGTGGGTGTATTGCATATCAATATAAATAGACATGAGATGCAACCTAGGGTTTAAGGCCCTTGCAATCTCCTTTCTCATATTCTCTCTTCCCCTACTTCCTCTTCTCCTCTCTATCTCTAAACTTAACTGTCATGATCATAATGCTTGCATTATCCCCTTTATGGACATGTTCCTTTATAATTCTGTAGCATTTAAGAAGATCTCATAGCATTTAAGAAGATTCCTACTCAATATTTGTGAGTGATTTTGTAAGATTCTTGAAATAGTATTAATATTTGATTTTAGATGGTTATGAAATTCAAGATTGTAAGAGTCGCTAGGCGCTAGTCGGCTGGGCATCAGACGTCTAACGTATAGTCCGCCTAGGCGTTCCAAAAAAACAAAACAAAAACCATGCTAAAAATTGCAGTAATTGTCTATAAAACCCAAAACCTACACAGTTGGGCGTTGGGGGAGAACCAGTGTAGTCAAAGGTGCACCTTGCTCCTAGGCCCAGGGGCAGCGCCTCAAGGCACTCCAGGCGGAGCGCAATTCTTAAGGCGTACCTAAGGCGCGCCTTGGAATAGCTAAGACATACCTAGACGCGCCTTGAAAATTATGTGAAAAAAATAACATGTTTAGACTGTTTTTGAACTACTGTACTGTTTTTTTACTGTTTTCTCTCTCACCTAGACATGGAGGAATTTGAAGCACACATGTTTATCAATGTGGAATCCGATGTGAATATATATATATATATATATATATATATATATATATATATATATATATATATATTATTTTTGCGCCTTGCACCTCGGGCGATTTGGACCCTTTGCGCCTCGAGTATGCCTTGCGCCTTTGACTACCTTAGGGAGAACTAGGCGGGCATCGGGTAGGTAGTGGGCGCCTAGCGCCTAGGCTCCGCCTAGAACCGATTTTAGAACACTTGATGAAATCTATGTTTGTTCTCTTTTAGTGAGTCTAAGACACAACTCTTTAATAAATGTAGCCATCTATGTTTGGTCTGTTAAGAATGCTTGCATTATCCCCTTTATGGATATGTTCCTATATAATTCTCTAGCATTTAAGAATATCTCATAGTTATTAATATTGTGATTACTTTATGAATCTTATTTTTGAAATGTGTTCTTCACAGTGTTCTAAATTTTTCTAGGCAGATTCGGTGCGGCGGAGGACCGCCTAGGCGGTCGAACATATTTATTTTTTGAAATTCGAAATTTAAAATCCATAATACAAATTTGAAATTCAAGCATGTTTTAACTTCTAAACCCATAACACAATTCATATTTTCTTTTGAAATTTCAAATTTGGAATTTTTGAAATTTGAAATTTGAAATTTTAATGTTCTAAAATTCAAATCCAATCTTAAAACCCAAACAACATATCCCCAATACAATTAAGCATAAAAAAATAAAAAAATAAAAAATCGAACATCCGCACATGGCCGAATAGGTCCGTCTAGACGTCGAACAGGACCAAACAGGCATCTAGGACCGCCGAACAGGAGGTTGTTGGTGCGCCGGCCTGTCGCCTAGCGCCTAGGAGGCTGCCTAGGCCGATTTTTGGAGCACTTGTTCTTCAGTCCAACTCAGGATCCAAAGAGGGCATATATTTTAGTGCTTAAATAAATGAAAGTGACAAGGATAACAAAGTATGAAGATAACCTCTTCTTGTTTCATTCTGTTATGTTTTGTGTTGGTCTTTTTAAACATTGGGTGGGAAGATATTCAGTCATAAAGTTGATTTTGCTAGCTAATATCTATTTTCATCATATGATGGATCATATGTTATTGTCGACTTCATTTTCTTTGTTTGAGAAGTCATTTTCAGATCGACTACATATATGAAGAATGCATCGTATTACAATAAAAATAGCGATTGTAGCAACAAAGATTGCATCCCAAGTCTTTGGGGTCACTATAACAACAAAAACATTATGGTCCACATCTTTCAGCTCGACTACATTAATCTCTTCTCCTAGCTTTTATCATATCCTCCCTACAAGCCAGCACATCTGTCAAAGTTTAGTTTCAGATGATATCAGGATAAAATGAGCCAAGTAGAATGCTGTTTAGCACCTTATGGACATTTGAACTGTTGAAACCATGTCTTGGTAGCCTTGCAAATCATTACACTAGGTTAAACAAGTTTTTGATCTTCTCTTTTATAGAAATGATAACTTGCAATCTCCTTATTTTCAAATCTTTTATAGAAATGATAGCTTGCATATCCTACTTTAAATCTCTGCATGCAACTCTATTGTTGTTGGTCCACATAGTACCTAATTTCTATACTTGTTTCAACGAATTGGAAACTACCAAAAGCTCCTAATATCTAGGCCTACATGGCCTTATCTGACAAGGGAGATGCAAACTAGGAGTTTTATATTGACAAGAGAATTAATTCTACATGTTCTTTCTACAATCATGTTTCGTAGGAATCATGTTTACGGAAAGTTATTGCTACTGAAAATTTAAATCTCAGTAAGACGACTAAAATTTGAAGATACACCAATTAAACTCTTTTGGAAGACATGCTTTATCCGGCAATTGGAAATGGCTAAGTTTGTCGTGGAGAGAAACTTTTGTGTGAAATCACTGAAATGTGATAAAGGTGGATTTGTGAATGATGATAGGACCTGGTAAAATTTTAGTAAATTAAATTTATAAGTATTCTAATGGGCCTACATGGCCTTATCTGACAAGGGAGTTGCAAACTAGGATTGTAAACTACCAAAAGCTCCTAATATCTTAGGCCTACATGGCCTTATCTGACAAGGGAGTTGCAAACTGGGAGTTTTATATTGACAAGAGAATTAATTCTACATGTTCTTTCTACAATCATGTTTCGTAGGAAACATGTTTACGAAAAGATATTGCTGCTGAAAATTTAAATCTCAGTAAGACGACTAAAATTTGAATATACACCAATTAAACTCTTTTGGAAGATATGCTTTATCCGGAAATCGGAAATGGCTAAGTTTGTCGTGGAGAGAGAAACTTTTGTGTGAAATGTGATAAAGGTGGATTTGTGAATGATGATAGGACCCTGTAAAATTTTAGTAGATTAAATTTACAAGTATTCTAATGGGAGCAAAAGAGTTTTGGCAAAGACACAATAAAGTAGTTATTTTTGCTAGTGTCAACTATCCTTAAAGATTCTAATGTAAATATGTAATTATGTATAATAATAGCTATAAAGCATGGACATGGAAGACAGAGACGGTAAATTAAAAATACAGGGATACAACAATTATATGTAAATATGAGCTATAAAGCTCTGTCATGAAAGACGAACACACAAGATAAAAATACAAGGATTAAAAAAATTATATGTGAATATGAGCTATAAAGCATGATATTGAAGACGGGTACAATACCATAACAATACGGGGATACATCAATTTTCTAAGCCAAGACATGGGTATTTCGAAGATATATTGCATACAGAACATTTAAAGTTTGTTTTTACCTATAAAGATAACCAGTGCATAGCCAGGATTTTAGCCCCGGGGAACCAAAATATTTAAAAGAAAAGAATTCTTTGGTGACCATTATCAATTACGTAAATCAAATTAAGTTCCACGGTGCTGGTTTACGAGTTAAAAAGAGGGTACTGCATATGAACAAAGCGGATCGTGGGCTTTACTCAACTCGACAAGTATCGATTTAAACTTCAATAACAACCCAAGCTTTAACATTGGAAATAACTTGATATCCTTGAGGAGCCAATCTTGAACTTGGGAAGCTTGGTTCATAAACAATATCTAATTGCATGCTGATGGGCTTTTTCCGTTATACTCAATGTACAGGTACAACCTGACTTGGAAACAAGCTTGACTTGCAAAAAAAGCTATTCTAGTATTGAATATTGATACATAACAAGCCAAAGACGGGATCTAATGGACTTTATTTTCAGGCAAGCTACTCGCAAGAACAGTTTGAATTCAAGCTTGAATAACTTTCAAGATCAAACTGCAGCTTGAGCTTTCGACCTTGGCTAAATAATTTTGAGTTCGAGGTGGCTCGAGTTTTTCGTGCCATAAAGGAGTGGAGCTTGAAGTCAACATGGCTCCATTGCACCTAGGGTATCATGTTCTCATTGTCCATGTACAATTATCCATGACCATTCAAACTCCATCCATTTATACATAAGACTTGTATATTCTGGCTAATAGACCTATACAATAACTATGCAAAAGTGGGTGGGGTGGGGTGGGGTGGGGGTGGGAGTGGGGGCATGGGCATGGGCATGGGCATGGGCATGGGCATGGCCTCCCTTTCCCACCTCCCAAGTTAACCTTATATTCTGTCTCAAAACAAATAATAATAGCTTATGTTACACAGATGGACACAAGGTACAAGTTGAATCAAACAAGGTCACCAAGCAACAAATTTACCGAATAGCTCTTGCTTGCTGACTAATGCGTTTACCTCCTCAACCGGGGCTTTTTTATTACATACCTTCTCTTAGACATGGAAAACAAGAGCATGTGGAAAATCCATGCATGTCCCAGTTCAAAAGTATCAATGGTCATGTTGACCGACCCTTTGACCCTTGATGACGTTTCTGGACTAAATGAACTATAGCCTACCCTCCGAATATGTGTTATATTGCCACGTTTGGTCGGTCGGTCGATTGGCGTGACTCTATTAACTTTCTAGAGTTGGATGCTTGGGATTCCAGGACCCATCTGGAACCTCATTCTAGCTAGCTGGCTTGGCTTGGCTATTACTCCTATAGCCATTTTCAGAAAATTTGTTCTTGTAACAATGGTTTCTAACTATATATATACTAGTATATATGTACATGTGTTGCATGTAGTTCATACTAATTGGAAATAGCAAAACCTTTAATTTCGAACATCTACTTTTAATTTTTTTTATACGTAATTACCTACCTACTCATGTTAAACTTAATGAACAATTTTAATTAGTATTAGTAAACATAGATAAGGGCATTTTTGGGACAAAAACTTCTACGGTGAAGCCTAACATTTCATATTATATATACTAGTATATATGCACGTGTGTTATACATATTTTAAACGTCTATTAATTAACTTTTAGTACTAAGGGAAGAGCAAAAGGCACCAAAAATCAAATTTCATTTTTCTTAAATTTTTTTTCTTTAAGTAATTACCTAGATGTACTCATTAAATCCAGTGAACAATTTTAATTAGTAAAGTTAGGTAAGAACATATTTGGAAGAAAAAAAATCACATAGTAGTATAGATGGACAATTTTAATTAGTAAAGTTAGCTAAGGACGTATTTAGAAGAAAAACAAATTATGGTGAAGTCCACTTTTCTTATTATATAGTACTAGTATATATGCACGTGCCTTGCACGTATTTCATACTATTTGGGAAGAGCAAACAATAAGTTTTTCATTTTTTACTACTTGAGAAGAGCAAAATTCTTTAATTTTTACATCTTGGAAAGAGCAAGCAATAATCATGTTTGATTTTTTTTTTCACACGTAATTATCTAACTAATATTAAATTTAATGAACAATTTTAAGTAGTAAACATAGATAAGGGTATTTTAGGAACATAAACTTCCATGATGAAGCCTCAACTTTTCTTGTATATATATATATATATATATTCACGTGCGTTGCACATATTTTATACTATTTGGAAAGAGCAAAGAATAGTCTTTTAATTTTTTACTAATTGAAAAGAACAAAGTCTCTTAATTTTTTAAACTACTTGGGAAGAGCAAACAACAACCCTCTTACTTATTTTCCTATACGTAATTACCTAACTACCTATGTTAAATTTAATGAACAATTTTAATTAGTAAATATAGATAAGAGTATTTTTGGAATAAAAACTTTCATGGTGAAGTCTAACTTTTCTTATATATATATATATATATATATATATATATATATATATATATATATATATATATATGTTGGGGGGGGGGTGTGTGTTAAGGCTACATCTATTATCCAACTTAAGCTCGACTCTTTTCATTATCATCCTGGATTGTTGTCTGATTCTGGCTTTTACATCTTGAAATCCTCAACTTTCTCGATCACTACTCGAACCGATCTTAGTCACGTGTTCTTTTACTCGAGCTGACCGTCAATATCACGATCTACTACTTGGTGGACCGCTCATCTAGTTCTGGTTTTCAATTCAATCATATAATTGACCTATTTGGCCTTTAGTACTAAAACACATGAAGTGCTCCGGATTCGAACCTTTAACCCAGTTTCCGAGCCTTATGTTTTCAAGTTATGACCACTTTGACTAATGCGTGTATATATATATATATATATATATATATATATATATATATATATATATATATATATATAAGATTGGTATTTGGGATACATACTTTGTTGTTTTTGCTTATATGGGATGGTCATTCCATTTCACTCTTTGGCTTAGGATGTGTTTGGTTGTAAGCAAGTGAAGTCAAAGCGGTTAAAGCGCTACTCTTGCACTTTCACCACTTTTGTCTTTTGGTTTCAAGCAAGTGAACTTGATTTTTACTTTTAGTTAGGAGATAAATTTGCATTGCCCCCTTAAAAATACGGATCTCATATTCTCCTTCTCAATCTTGACACGAGATTTTAATAAATTAAAGTTTTAGTTCACTATTCACTATATGACAAGTGGGCAAATCTTCACTTTTCGGTCATTCCACTTGTGCAATACCAAACAGATGAATGATGGAAATGACGCACTAAGGGTACATAATATTTTGCACCCAAACAATATTTTTTCAAAAATACATTTTAAAAAAGTAAAACTTTTTATGAAGTCACTTATTTTCACTTCACACTACTTGTTTGCAACCAAAACGTCGTTAATGTGCCATAGAGATAAATGTAATTCCCTCCTACATATTGTATTAGCATAGCTCTTTTGTTTAGACTTGGTTGCATGAGTGTAATCTGCATATCTAAAAGGTAGGTATACTTACCTGTCTAAGTGGTTACCTAGATTTTATGACATATCCTTTATGTTCATAGTTATCTTCGCTAGGGATTTGACACCAACATAGGGTCGACATGAGGCTGACAATGGATCATAAAAACTTCGTTATATCGTTGAATCCTTTATCCTTCGTGAACTTTCTTATGCTCTATAGCTGACACAATTCTATGGGAGGAATATTAGTTATGAAATGAATACGACCGGCTACTAGGATTTTGACACGTTGATTCTATCTTAGAGGGAACTCCTTAAGAGCTGTATATATATATATATATATATATATATATATATATATATATATATATATATATATATACCGTTCCGTAGTCCTTTGCTGGACGTAGGAGAGAACGAAATCCTGGCCTTCCGATAGTGAAGTTAATACCATCTTCAGGATGTCTTCCGTGACAAACCGAAAGGAGTTCGTGCCAAGCGGAAGAGGGTTAGGGTGCGGTGCCAATTCTTAAGAGTGGTGTGAGGCGACCGTGCCGGGAGTAAAGAGCGCAGTGAGGAGGGAGTAAGTAAACAGACCAGGTGTAGCGGGCAAACACGGATATAGCGATAGAACGGTTTAGTTTACGATTCTATTCAAACAGGCTATTGCGCCTAAGTCAATTCCTTGTATCGGAAGGCTGTCTTATGACGGAAGACACCGCAAGTAGGTGCGAAGCCTTTAAAAAGCCCAAACAAGCTTTCAAAGTAGGGATTGAAGCACGGATATCAATAATCGCTCTTTATGTCAATAGCTCCTAAAGACATTTTCCTCCTCGTAGATGAAAGGAAGCATCAGATGCTTCTCAAGCGGCGAAGCCTAGATGTCAGCCTAACTACTTCAGTGAACTGACCGAATGAAACGAGAAGTGAAGTGAAAGTTAAGTTGTCGCCCCTTAGCAAGTGAAATGAGGGAAGCCACGGTGCTTGGTTACAATTCCGAATCTGCTAAACCTTGTTTTCTTTTTTTTGCTTAATGAATATAGGCTCGCGATTCCACTTTGATCGTTATGGACTGGTACCAAGATCGAGTCCTAGGCAAGCCGACTTTTCACCTACAGTCACAATGAAAACCTTTATTAGTAAGAAAGACTTTCGAAGATTTCCCAGCTATGGAAGCTATAACAGGTCATTCAGTATCGATTCTTTCTTATAGTACCGTTCAGGGAGTTGAGAAGCGTCTTCAATTGGAAGACTATTTGTCGGGCTGCCCATCTAAACCAGAGGCAGTTATAGATGCTATAACGAAACATCATAAGAAGGTATATCAAGAAATCTATGAAGAGGACAGGTGCGTAGCGTTTTAATGACTACCGATCACAAGTTTCATGTTGGACGTAGTACTAATACTCATACTGGAAATTACGAAAAATGATGATTCTATCATAAATCGTCATCTACTTTGGTCTGAAGTATTTTTCAAAGAAAAGAGTGAAGTATCTTACCACTAATTAGTGATGTTTTTGTGCCGAATAACTAAGGTTGATGTTTTTGTGCCGAATAACTAAGGAGCGGGTCAATCTACAAAAAAGTCAATGTGAAATACTAGTACTTCAATGCGAGAGAGATCAAAAAGATGCAGGGTCGTTCATCTGCTTGGCTAGATAAGCATGAGCTAGTTCATAGATCTTTGGGCTTCGATTACAATGGAATAGAAACTTGACAAATCCCGAGGACCATTGCTGTCATTTCATTTATATATATATTATTATTATATATAATTTCATTAATAATATACATTCCAGTGTGTCTATGATGTAGCACCAGGTAGATTGTTAGCTAGTGTGTATCATCTTATGAGAATACAGTATGGTGTGGATCATCCAGAATAGGCATGTGTCAAAGTCTTTGCCTCAGGGAGGAATCGAATCCTGGAATCCCGTCATCTGGATTTGGAAAGTGCAGATTTGGAAGAACAGGAATCTCTTATGTATGAGTTTCATCCACGCCTGAAAAGTATTTTGATGCCTGAATTGAGGCCCCTACGCAAGGAGATTCTATTGTCCTGCCCCCCAATTTATATTAAAAAAGAGAGCCCAAAGCCCCCATGAGAGCCAAAGAGAGTCAGGGGGCCTTCTTTTGATGATCCCACTTAACCTTCAGGAGCAGGGGATGAACCAGACTGGTCCTAGTTCAAAGTCTTGGTCTCATGTCAGGTAGGTGCTTCTTCAATCGGAGCAATCAAAGGAGTAGCTTGGACTTGACTTACCATAGGTAGAGGGCAGCGAAGACGGAAGTTCTTCATCAAGAGGAAAAGAGAGGCGCTCGAAGGCGAGCCACGGAGCGGTGACCGTTAGGGAGGTAATAGACCTCTTCAAGCGAACTTATGTGTCCTCGCTACCAGCCCGAACTTTCTTTCTTTATTCACAGGAAGACTGAGAAAAGAGGTATTTAATATGTGATTAACCTCCGTATTTCCTCCGTCATAATGCATTTGCGCTTCAAAGAAGACCCATTAATAGCATAGTTCCAGTAGTGGGGCATCCGTCGTAGTAAAGGAAAGGTGCGAAAATGCTTTTCGAATAGCAGACCGTGAAATTTCTCGGTCCGGGTGAGCCCCTTTCCCCGATCGCTGTCGTGTGTATATATATATATATATATATATATATATATAGATGGCTCAATTTTGAGCCGTCAAGCCCCCTTATATATATATATAAGGGGGCTTGACGGCTCAAAATTGAGCCATCTAAGTCGTATGTATATCATCAATTGATTAATTTAAAAAAATTAATATTATGTAAAATTGTTGAAAATAATTAAATTTGTTATAAATAACAATCCAGGGATTCGAATCCAACCAACCAAGAAGAATACCTCCCACCTTAACCACATGAGTTAGAAGAGGTATTTGTTTATAATCAGATTATTAAGTAGTTAAACAATCAGTTAAATTTATTTAATTTTTTAACTTCTAATTACGTTAGGATATATTATAATCAGATTATTAAGTAGTTAAACAATCAGTTAAATTTATTTAATTTTTTAACTTCTAATTACGTTAGGATATACGCTTAGATGGCTAACCGTTTTCAAGACTTTTCGAAAAGTAGAAATATATCCAAAACAAATTATAATTAAAATATAATCAAATATATAACAAATTCTAATTAAAATATAAACATGTATATAATAAATCTTAATTCAAATATATTTAAATATTTAAACAATTTTATATTAATATCAGAAGAAGAAAATTATTTTACGTGCAACGCACGTGAATTTACTAGTGTGTGTCAAGGTAGTCAAAGGCGCAAGACGCACTCGAGGCGCAAAGGGTCCAAATCGCCCGAGGCACAAGGCACACTTAAGACGTGCGCTCGAGCGATGCGAGGCGCAAAAATTATATATATATATATATATATATATATATATATATATATATTCACATCAGATTTCTACATTGATAAACATGTGTGCTTCAAATTCTCCCATTTCTAGGTTGCAATCACTTTGAATTGAGTGAGTGAGAGAGAAAACAGTTAAAAAAAGTACATTAGTTCAAAAAACAGTCTAAAAACAGTACAACAGTTAAAAAAAAGTCTAAACATAGTTTTTTTTCCACAAGATTTCAAGGCGCACCTAGGCGCGCCTTAGTTATTCCAAGGCGCACCAAGGCGCGCCTTAAGAATTGTGCCCCGTCCGGAGTGCCATGAGGCGCTGCCCCTGCGCCTAGGAGCAAGACGCGTCTTTGACTACACTGGTGTGTGTATATATATATGGTAAATAATATATATATATATATATATATATATATATATATATGGTAATTTTACACTAGTTCCGCTCATTTTTTTATATTACATTAATCTCCCCTAGTTATGCTCAGGTCTGCATCTCGATCCTTGATTATTTCTTATGGTGCAACCTTGCACAATCCACTGCTCGGGACGAATTGCACGCTTTACTTTGACTGGTCGTCAATACCTCGATTCTCTTGCTTAAGTAGATCATTCCTTAAGGTTCAACTCTCTAGCAGTTGCTACCCAAATATCTCTACTCATCCCCTTTAATATTTAAGCGCATAAAGTGCCTAAGGGATTCGAACCTCTGACTTGGTTTTTCGGGTCTTTATGTCTTCAAGTCATGACGTATCATCCCGGACAGCTCTTTGCA
The DNA here is from genome assembly GCA_036927795.1 of Iris macrosiphon. Classification (NCBI taxonomy): domain Eukaryota; kingdom Viridiplantae; phylum Streptophyta; class Magnoliopsida; order Asparagales; family Iridaceae; genus Iris; species Iris macrosiphon. The sequence continues at coordinate 52,663,580 of JAYESA010000011.1, forward strand.
CGTGTATCCTCGATTATTGCGTTTGAACCTTCCTCGATCGACCACTCATGCTAATCTCTACTACATATTCTACTTGGATCGACTGTCGGTACCATGATCCTCTTGCCTAGGTAGGCCGTTCCTTCATGTTCATTTCTCAATTATCCTGGTACCATGCCCCGAGTTAATGCTTGTTTATATATATATATATATGGAAGAGGTAATTGTGTTACAGACTCCTAGTCTGAAGGCCTACAAACTTGGCCCAAAGGCCCTACATATCTCGACCCGTAGGCCCGCACCTGCACCGCACTTGAACCGCACCTGCGATGCACCCATCACCAATTCACCACTTAATTCTCCCAAAGGAAAATTAAATGGCGCCTGGGTAATACGCATCGGTCTTAACCACTAGGCTAGACATCATTTGCATATATATATATATATATATATATATATATATGATCATACAAATGTTCTAACTTGTATATTAAAACTATTAGAGAGAATTTTTGATAAAGTTGTCCAAAATTTTAACTATTGAGTATTGATCCCACGAGTAAGGCATCATTTGATCCTCTACTTTTTTTATGAATATATAGCTATAATTATGAATATGCTCCCAGTACAATTTGGATACGGCAATTAGTGTTTAAATGCTTAGATTGGGGAGAAGATGTATCCAACATGTGTCCATTAAGTGTCAGAATATCCAGATAGTTCCATATATGAGAATGGTTCCTATGTTGAACGGATATGGGTACACGACATGGGGACACGGTACCTATTTTTGGTGTGTTCTAGTGTATTTTGGAGTGTCCATTTTGTGTCCAATGTCTCCGACATGACACGACCCACATTTGTGGAGTGTTCCTGCTTCCTAGATAGCTTCTACTGAAGCACCATTGCTTCATAGTGGTTGAGAGGTTTAAATGTTTGTTCCAAAGTTCTGATGGGTATGAAAGTTTTGCAAGTATGACTTGTAAAATTGAAATCAAGATACATATCATGATTTCCAGGTACATGTTCTTGCTCCAAATGATATTAACTTCTGGAATTCAATGGCTATAGGAGGAATCCAAATAAATTGATTATTAACCTATTTCATGGTCAAAGGGAAGTAGACCAAGTGATTCATGCCTAGAGAGCATTTGAGAGGCCATGGATTGTCCCTTCCTGGGTGCAAGGGGGAGGATAAAAGAAACAGAACTTACATTATGATAGTAAGTGTTGGTGTAGTTTGTAACTAAATAGTATTTTCAAGGATTTAGTTTACGTACTTTTAGTGGGGTCTCATACAAGTGATGTTTTATTTGAAGCTATTATTGTAGGTTATTATAAAACAAGGTTGTGAAAAGTGCTAGGCGCTAGTTGGGCGGGTACCCGCCGCCTAGTCCGCCTAGGCGCCCGCCGCCTAGCGCCTAGTCCGCCTAGGCGTCCGCCGCCTAGCGGCTAGTCCGCCTAGGCGTCTGCCTAAATCTAGGCGGTTCAAAAAAATTTAAAAAATCCAAAAAGAAACATACTGAAAATTGCAGAAAAGGTCTATAACCAAAACATACATAGTTAGGTATCGAGGCTCCTAGGCGGGCTCCTAGGCGGGCACCTGACGCCTAGCGCCTAGGCGGCCTAGGCGGACGCCTTTTAGAACAGAGTTATAAAATCGAAGCTGGTCTTATAGTTGGTAAATGGCCATGGATGGTTAATTGTAGCAATAGTTTATGGCGTATATTGTTGTTTTGGGTTAGTGTTTATGGCATATGTTGTTGTTTGAATCTTCCTACTGGATGATACAAATTTTGCATTTACCTTTCACTGAAAGGTTCCAATATCAACCTTATTAAATAGTCATCATTGTTTGGTGCATGCAAGGTTGTCTTGGTCTCTTTTTCTCAAACTTTGAAGTAAAAAGTCAATCTTACTGAAGTTTTTGTTTTCATACTTCCAGTGAGATATCCTCAGTGTATTGCCATTGGATGCTCACAACTATCTTCGACACCATTGATGTACTTCTTTTGAAGATTGAAGCACTTGACATATTTGGTTAAACTAATTATTTTACTCTATAGACACTTATCTTTGACTTCTTACATATGCTACCAACCCTTTTCGGAAGCCTTCAAGCATAGGGAAGAGTCTTCTGTTGAGAAAGATGATTTGTTGAGCCTAAGCAGCCAGTTTATCCTATTAATGAGTGATCGAGTGCATAATGGGATCACTTCACAAAACATTGCACTCGTTTGTACAGATAAAATACATAATAAGTTGCTTGTATGCCTGAGCCTGTGATTATTGTTTATAAAAATTTATAATTTAGCAATTAGAATTTGGCACTGTGTGACATTGGCATTTGTACCTTCAATTATCACATAGCTAATCCATTGAATGCCCTAAGATAAGTTGTGAGCCTGCCTACCTATTAGTTGATGTTGCTGAACATGCTTCACTAGTTTAGCTTCAAAAGGGTGCAAGTCCTTCGCTATAGACTATAGAGACATCTCTCCCCAAGTGGTGCATCTTTTGCGAATATTATTATTGTATCTACCTTTTGACTTTGTCAGGCTCTTGTTTAAAGTTTTAATTTTGGATGCATATGAATGCAGAAGGATGTTTTCTTAATCAGCTCAAATGCTATGTGCTACAATGCACAGGACACAATATACTATCGGCAGGTATCCCTTATTCTAGGTTAATATATTTCTTTCTTACTTTTAGACTAAATCTATCAGCCAACAACCCATAATGATGTGTGCTTAATAGTTGTCTGCAATGTGGTTCATATTCACAGGCTCGAGCTATCCACGAGCTTGCAAAAAAGAATTTTGAGAACTTGAGGCAGGAAAGTGATGACAATGAAACAAAACCAAAGACCATTGTAAGGAGAGGCAGACCACCGACCAAGAACATCAAGCTCGCAGTTGCCAGCTTATCTGTTGATCGTGCTACTTCAGATTTCTCTTCTGATGCAACACTTGCCAATGCTGGTGAAGGTTCTAACTTGACAAATGATTTGTCAAGGAAAGTTTCAGCTTCAGGAAGGGCTTGTGCTGGGGATATATCCACAAGAACTACGTATAATCTTTGCAACACTGAGCAATATAATTGGTTGAGCATGCGTAAGTCGGAGACAAATGAAGATTTTCCAGGTCTGCTGTGATCTGATTATTAATGTAGATTTGTACTTCAGAAAATTGATAAAATATGACCAACGTGAAATAACTGCTTCCGTTTTCATGTTCTGATGATTCTATTCATTTTTGCCGTCACTGTATATTGCCAGGTATTGCATTGATTTCAGCAAAGCATGGGAAGAAACTTCCTGTTGCAGATGAGAATCGCCGCAACACTTTTTACCAACCCCAACCTTCCACCTCCAGATGCGAATCATCAATATTAACTACCTTTGGCAGGGAGAGGAAGCACCTGATGCCAGTAAGTAATAGTTACACATTGAGTTGTTGCCTCAAACCATTTTAGTTCTCAACATGTAGATCTGATACCAGCTCTTCAATAATGGTCTGACTATTTGTTAACTGGAATAATTTTGAAGTTCTGTTGCTTGGATTATTCAAAGTTTTGTGTACAGATTCTTGTATTCTTCAGGATTTTTCTCTCTGGAGAAACCACAGAATTTAGAAAAGAAAGTCCTACTGCTGCAACATTATTTTACTTATAAAACCTTATTTTTTTTGAGCATTTTGTTACTGAAAACTGATTCAGCTTTTGTACCTACTAAATATCATAAGTTAATCCAGAATTCTTGTTATCTTGAAATCAGTTGAGATATTGCCCTTTTAGTGCCTGACTTGAGTTTGAAATGTTCTATTTTGTGGGCAGCAAATTGGGCTTAAGTTGGAGCATGCTTATGCCAGGAGCTTGGCCCGCTTTGCTGCAAAGCTTGGACCAATTGGCTGGGCTATTGCTGCCAAAAAGATTGAAAGGGTGCTGCCTCAAGGGACCAGGTATGGCCGTGGTTGGATTGGAGCAAATGAAGCTCCAAATCACTTTCAGCCATCCATATCTTCATTGCCACAGGTCTCTTCCCAATCTAAGATCCCTATGGGTACCACAACTCCACAAAGCAATAAACTTCCCCAGAGGCCAGAACCTTTTTCCACCGACTTGGCTAATGAGGAGAGACATTTAACAACACCTCCTGCATCTGAGTTTAGATCCCCCACTTCTATGGGAGTTGCTGGTGAGCCTGTGGGAGGATCGACTCACGGAGGAGGTTCAAACCCGCTGAGCAGTATTTGTGATGGGAATAATAGTATTCAGTTCAACTCTCCTTCCGAGCTTCATCAAAATGTAGGAATGTCAACCTCTGGAAATGGTCATACTAGCCCATTTGGGTCTAATTTACCTTCTCATGTCTGGAACATGGGGAGATCAGTTCAGCCATCAGGGCCTTTTTGCTCTGAGGAACATATGACACATGCTCGGGCTCTCGATATGGTTTCAAGTAGCAGCTTTAATAATAACACCAACAGCATCCATCAGTTGCCCGAGAAACACTTGGAGGCAGAGAGTGGGAACTTGGTGAGCAATTTGGGTGCAACAAATTCTAGCAAGATCCTACCACACCAGGACCATGGCCAGGATTCCCAGGGATCATGGCGAAGTTTGCCACAACCAAAGAAGGATGCGGTTCCACCAGATTTAAATGTTAGATTTCAGTCACCGATATCTTCAGCACCCGGTTCGATGGTTGATTCCCAGCTGACTGAGTTAGGTCTGCAGCTTTGATGGCATGTAAGTGAAGATTCTTGGGTTTAATTTTAGTAAAAGAGTGATCCATGGTGTTGGAATCGCACCCAGAGATGTGGAAGAAAAAAAAATTGTTGCGGGATTCTAACAAGTTGTAGTCAACACCGGGATTATGTTGTAAAAGCTTAGCCAGTGCGATTGTACAGATTAATGTATTAGAAAAAGCATAGCATGCCATTGGACCTCATTTGTAACATTCGGAGCCATGGTACTAGAGAAGAATAGCGTATGAAATCCAACTGAGGTGGCTTCATACTGTCCAATCTGTTAATCTATGGAGTAACATAACTATGCAAGGCCTCTATAATTGGACTTTAATCTCATCATGCATTTTCAGCAATATTCTTGCAACATCTGTGAAATACATATGTTTTGGAACAGGGAATTTTTTTTCATTTATTGTATGTTAACTTTGTGGAATTTTGCGTTTTGAAGAAAATGTGGTACTTGTGAACCTTTTTTTGTCCTTGCAACGCAATTAGGGATAAGTTGTGTTTGCATCTCACAAAACCCCTCCAGAATAATTCTGAAGGGTACTTGTAAGACTAGTTTGCCAATTTGCCAGCTGTTTTTCTTCACTTTCATGTCTCTCATCTCTTTATGACGTCAATTATTTAGCTCTATAATATGTTTGGAGAAGTTCCACGTATGTATGAAAATCTTCAGATTAATTATTTCACTCATTTACCTCAATTATTTTTCCTTTATTCTTCGGTTCACGTCTACTGTAGCTTAGCCTTGTAAAGATTATCCTATGCTACATTTAAAATCTTTGATTGCATTCTTATCGTCTAAAACATTAGACATTCATGTATGTACCTGCAGGTGTAAACAAGCTGAGATTTGATTGGGCACCCCTTGCTACTTGATTTTGCTGAGAAAAGACAAATGACAAGGACAATACAACAATTGATAGTGGACAATACAAATTTACAAAAATCTAATACCTAAAATATCTTTTGAGAAATGTTAGGGACTTCACAACTTTATATATATATATATATATATATATATATATATATATATATATGGGATGGAATGTTACATCAATATTGTACCAAGCAATTTTAACTACATATTTTTTAAAATGTGTAGTTATAAATCTTTCTAAAAGTTGCTGCAACGTCAGCATATTTTATAACCACAAATTTTAAAAAAATGTAGTTGAAATTGCTTGGTACAATAATAGTGCAATAAGTTTTGGTGCAATTTACTGTCCCTATATATACTAGTAAATTCACGTGCGTTGCACGTAAAATAGTTTTTTCCTTCTGAAATTAATATAAAATTGTTTAAATATATTTAAATTAAGATTTATTATATATATGTTTTTATATTTTAATTAGAATTTCTTATATATTTGATTATATTTTAATTATAATTAGTTATGGATATATTTCTACTTTTCATAAAGAGTGTACGGTTAGTTACGTAATATTATCTAATTGTAAACAAACATCTCTTCTAACTCATGTGGTTAAGGTGGGAGATATTCTCTTTGATTGGTTGGGTTCGAATATCTGTGGTGTTATTTATAAGAAATTTAATTTTTTTTCAACAATTCTTTTACGTATTATTAAAATTTTAAAATAATTAATTTATACTGATATGCATACGACTTAGACGGTTTTGAAGCATGCTATATATATATATATATATATATATATATATATATTTTCCTCTTCCTTCCCAAATTGCTAAATCTTAATCATTTTTTTTTCATAATTTCTTACTAGATGTCTCATTTGGGGCTATTTTTAAAGTTTTGATATCTATTAATGGAGTTTGGAAGTTTTAGAATCGAAACAAGTCTTGTTTGGGATAATAAATGACTCCAAAAATTTTGGTAGTCCTGAATATGTACAAAATTGTCAAAATTTTGGACAGTTCTATTGTTAGGACTGACAAAATTTTGATAGTCCTAATTATTATTAGAACTGACAAAATTTTGCCAATCCTGAATGCTGTTATTACTGTCAAAATTTTGTGTAGCGGCCTCATCAATTTTCTTAGTGTCTTTATCATTTGCTTTTAACAAAATGACTTTGGCTCAAGCTTAGAGCTGTGGACGAGCCTAAAATTCGGTGGAGTTGAAGCTTCATCTTGTGATAATATTTGTGGACCATTCGTTCTTGAATCAAGCCACTCGTCCACGTTAAGCTTGATTATGCGCTCACGAGAATTATGTAGGGTCCATTTAGTTTGCAGGATTAGACAACATAATGTAATTATCAATACGTTGTTAATCTAATTTAGATATTTGGTTGGACATTTTTTTTGATGTAATATAATCGTGATTACAAGCTTAATTATATTATGTCACTTTCTTTTAAAACCAATTACGTCATAAAACTCATTTAATTACGATTACATTATAACTTAAAACTTAAAAAATCTACAGTGTTCTCCTTTTGCACCAGGTCGAACACCTCGAGCGCGCAATAGGAGTCCCTCCCCTCCTGGGAGAAGTAGACAAGGACGAGCTGGAGCTCGCAGGGGGAGAGTCGTCCGACCATGCCGCCAAGGACGTCGGAGGGGTCCCGAACGGTCCACTCCAGCTCTTCGATGGCCTCGAAGAAACAGTCGCCAATGGAGTCGCTGGTGAGAATGTGGTCAAAGCGAGCAAAACCAGAGGTCAGGACCCTGGCGTGGTATCTAGGGTTTGGGGAGGCCGTAACCCTAACCATAGGGGGAGGCGGTGGAAAGGTGAAGAGAAGGCATGCACGAATTAGCGAGAGCTTCCATTGGAGTTTTGTTTACGGATTTTAGGATTCTACGCCATCAGATTAGGGTTAGGATTTTAGAGAAAAGGTAGTGGAGTGTTATGGGAAGAAAGGAAAGGAGTGTTAAGGGAGGGAAGGAGAGGAAATTTTGTCGAACAGCTTGTGGGCGTTTGGTTTGTTTTGGATTTTTTGTTTTTGTTTTTTTTCCAGCTCTCTTAGTGCCCCAAGCTGCTAGTCGAATCATCCGACAAACGAAATAATAGAAACCATTAGGATTTATTTAAAATAATCTCAAATATCCTTCTTCCTTGCGCTAAGAGAAGATGCGTTAAAAAACAAATATTTCTTACAAAAGTAATATCCCGTGAAAATTACTACAGATAAGGGGCTTCTTTAGAAAATATTTCTTAAATAAAAAATATGATAAGAATATTTAAGTAAAAATTAGTGTAAATATTGAACATCTCCTTCTTGAATAGAATTGGATAAAATATCGAGAAATTTTTAGTTGCCTCTTACTTGTTTTACCATAATTCAAGGTGCACCCACTGAATTACCATAATGTATGAAATCTCCCACTTTTAATGAAAACCGTCAATGACTAACAGTCAACTCCTTTGACCCCCTCATTTATTACCAAAATATTCTCAAATAAGCGGGGTGCACCTTGAATTATGACTAAAATATCCTCAGATAAGTGGGATGCATACTGAATTATGGTAAAATAAGTAGGGTCCAACTCAATATGTAGGTTAAAGGAGTTTACTGTTAGTCACTGACGGTTTCCATTAAAGTAAATTTTTTTATACATTACAATAATTCGGTATGGTGCACCTAAAATGTTGGAGTTCTTTCCTTTGGACTAGTGAAGATAGTCCCACATTAGCTACAATTCCAAGTGGATATCTCAATATAATACTTTGCTTGGGTTAATGTGTGCACATGGGTTATGGTGGGGCATACGTGGGTGCCATGTGGGAGTGTTTTGATAGGAGGAATAATGATTAACTCCTCAAAGAAAGCATTTATGCCTTTTGTCACTCTCTTGGAAAACAATTCTTAGGAGCTAAGCCCCAAAGGGCTTAGCGACTCAGACTCGGACTTGGACTCAGACTCAGACTCGGACTCGAAATCGGACTCGGACTCGGACTCAAGGGCATAAAATGATGCTTTATTGGCGCACTTAGCACGTCAGCATCTTCGCGTGGCGCTTGTGCACATTTGTTGCACTCGTGCGCTCTTTTATGCGTGAGTTGCTTGCGCAGTTGCATGCGCGAGCGCATGAGCGGGCGCATGAACGGACACAGGCGCGGGTGCATGAACGGGCTATGTGTGACTATGCATGTGCTATGCGCAGGATATGCACGGCTATGCTCGTATGCGCCGCTACACTGCTACGCATATGCGTGCCTAAGCCGCTACGTTGCTGGGTATATGCGTGTAGGAGCAGTTACAACTGTGCTGCTACACGCATATGCACAGATAGTGTGGCTGGTGCATGATCTCGCTGATTGCAGGATTTGAATGGTTATGGAAAGATTGGGTCATTAATTCAGATCCGATTTTTGTGGAATTTGAATTTAAATCGTTCCTATCTTTCCGTAATTGGTTGGCGATCAGGATTAGGCTTAGGGTTTCCATCCTACTCTATACATACTCTTCTTGTGCTCCTTTGAGAACTTATTTCAAAATTGAGAGACGTAGAGAGTATCGTCCTGCTGCCGCCATTGGAGTCCAGGAGTTCGTGCGAGTTCCAGAAGAGGTGACGACGAGCGTTCCAATAGTTCTATTCAGAACTTGTTGGTTCCTCAGAGCAGATCGTGTTGGGCGAATCTTGCTTTGAGCAATGGCGATCGTCATCACTAAAGCAAATAGAGAGTCGTCTATCTTCTTCTTCTTCTTCTTCTTCTTCTTCTTCTTCTCATTTCTTCTATTGTAATTCGTTATGTCTCAATTGCAACTGTGTTTACAAGGAAGAATGAAGTTTGATTCCAGGTTATTGTAATCTAGTCAGCAAGTTGTAATCGAGATATATTATAGTTGTTCTTCGTTGGAATCGAGGATAGTCAGAGAGGGATTTTTTGTGTGAACCTCTGATCTCGACTACAACTTTATGATCCAACAGAGGGTACTCCGAAAGGATTATGTGAACTTCTGTTCCTGGCTTTCGTTCATCCATATTTTGATCAAGCTCGAGATTAACGCAGGCTTGAGGATGAACATTAATGCTGGACAGATGGTGAGGTCATATAAAAGAACATACTTTAAAAAATATTTTTGTATCGAAGGGATGTTTAAACTTCAACTTGTAACTCAGACTGATAATGTTAATGCAGTCTCTTCTTCTAGTTATCCTCTTGAGTTATGGTATAATAGAATATGACATGTTCATTATAAGAGAATAAACAAAATATTTAGTCTAGGGATTATATCCAAATATGGCGGTAAGGAGGTGGAGAAGTGTGGAGTCTGTGTGCAGACTAAGATCACCAGGAAGCTTAATCAAAACACATATCTTTTGGAGTTGGTGCACTCAGATATCTGCGACTTCAAACAGTTCTCCATAAAGGCTAGGATGAAGTATTTTATTATATTCATCGATGACTTCTCAAAGTACGCATTCATCTATCTTCTCAAGTCGAAGGATGAAGCATTCGAGAAGTTCAATGACTTCAAGGCTGAAGTCGAACGTCAAACTGGACAACAACTCAAGAGACTCAGAAGTGATCGAGACAAAGAGTATAGGTCTCTTGAATTCGTATCGTTTTGCAGAGAACATAGAATTATCAATGAGACAACTACTCCGTATTATCCTTAATCGAATGGAGTAGCAGAAAGGTAGAACATGACGTTGATAGAAATGATAAACTCAATGTTGTTGACTGCGGGTCTTCCAAACTACTTCTAAGGAGAAGTTGCGCTTACGACTAATTTTATTATGAACAGAGTGCCGTACGTAACTTTCGATGTCACTCCTTATGAACTCTATGGCTCAAAGTCAGACCCAACTTGAATGTCATTCGAGTGTGAAGGTGTCTGTGTATGTGAAGCTTCTAAACTTGAAGAGTTAGAAGCTGGGTACGAGGACTATGAAGACTATCTTCCTGGGTCATGCTAAGCAGAGTGATGCTCATAGATTTCTTGATATTGAATCAAATTATATCATCGAATCTCGTGACACAAATTTTTTTGAAGATAAATTTGCAAGGCATAAGACCATCATTCTCGCAGACATTCTGGAGAATAATGTGGGTATACACGAGGCTGAAGCTTCCAATGAAGATGTAGTCCAAGAAGAAGAAGTCATTACAGAGAATATTCGAATCAGAACTCGCAGAACCGGTGACTAAGCGAGTGAGAAAACAGAAGGACTTTAGAGATAATTTCGCCACTTGTTATGTAGAAACAGATCCGCTTACCTATGATGAGACGATGAAGACCAGAGATACTGTCTTCTGGAAGGAGGCTATTAATAATGAGTATGACTCAATAACCTCTAATAACACTTGGGTGTTGGTCGATCTACCTGAAGGAGATAAACTAATCGGATGTAAGTGGATCTTCAAGAAGAAGATGAAGGCCAATGGAACTGTTAACAGGTTCAAGGCAAGGCTTGTATCCAAGGAGTTTTCTCAAAAGCACGTGATCGACTACTTTGACACATATGCTCCAGTAGCGCAGATGATAACCATCTGAATGTTGATTGCTCTGGGCATAATTCATAAGCTAATAATACATCACCTGAATGTTACAGTAATATTCCTGAATGGAGAGTTAATTGAAAAGATTTACATGCAACAACCAGAAGAATTTATCATCAAAGGATATGAGACAAAGTCTGCAAGTTGGTAAAATTATTATACAGTATGAAACAAGCTTCTAAGATGTGGCATGAGAAGTTTAATAAATTTATAAGATCAAACGGCTACAGGGTCAACGAGACGGACAAGTGTCTTTACACAAAATTTGCTGAAGGGAGAGGAGTTATCGTTTGTTTGTATGTGGACGACATGCTAATCCTGGGTACGGATTTAGAATGTGTCACGGGGACAAAAGAATTTCTCTCATCCAAGTTCAGTATGAAGGACTTAGGGGAAGCTAATGTTATCTTGGGATAAAGGTCTTCCGAACGGATACTTGAGTGGCGTTGCCACAATCTCATTATATTAAGAATATGCTCACACGCTATGGATATCGGGATCTTCCAGGGATCGATAGTCTATATAGGTGTGACAAGCTGAAGCCAAATTCGAGGAAAAGTGTTAGAAAGCTGGAGTTCTAAAGCATCATCGGGAGTTTGATGTATGCAACTGCCACAAGGTCTGATATAGCTTTCGTCTTGGCGATGCTGTGTCGGTTCACGAGCAATCCAAGTGTTGAGTACTGAAAAGCTGTAAAGAGAGTGATGAGATATCTCAAGAGGACTCAGAAGTATGTACTACACTACAATGGTTATCCGACAGTAGTGGAAGGCTTTAGTAATATAAGCTGGTGCTCAGAAGTAGACAGCGAAAGGTCTACAGGTGGGTTCGTCTTCTCCATGGGTGGAGCTGCTATATCATGAAAGTTGAAGAAGAAGACAATGCTCTATCATTCCTCCATGGAATCTGAATTCTATGCACTGGCAGCTATAGTGGATCAAGCATAATGACTTTAGGAGCTCATGCATGATCTTTCATTGGTTGGTGTAAAACCCCTATTTCTAAAAACCGTATTTATTATTTTTTTATTAATTAATAATTTAATTATGATAATTATGTGCTAAATAGGAGAAATAGATTTTTAATAATTTTTATTTTAGGTGTTCGGACACTTAGAGGACTTATGGGACCATCAGGAATTTTTCAGAATTTATTCCATGTAGGAGACCCCTTAAGCTGTTGCTAGCCTAATGGTGTGCATTATTCTAATCCATGAATTTTCTTATGAATATATATATAATATATATGTATACACAAATATATATATATATATATATATATATATATATATATATATATATATATATATATATATATATGTATATATATATCTAGAAAGGAAAAGGAAAGAAAGAAAAAGAAATAATTAAATAGGACTTAACTAATAATAATAATAATAATAATACTATTCCTATTCCTTAGAAACTTTGCTCCACCCCTTGTAATTTGCTCCAGACCCGCCTAATAACTCTAATTATTCCCTTTCAGCAACTTACTAATAATACTTGCTACTTATTCCCTTTCAGCAACTTACTAATAATACTTGCTACTTGTTCCCATCCTTTAGCAACTAACTTCACAGACCCGCCCCCTTCAGTGAACTTCAGCAACTAACTCACTAGGACCCGCCCCACTTTCATTCTTCAGCGGTTTGGTTCCCAACCCGCCCCTTCAGCAGCCTTTCTCTTCTTTTTTTTCGCGGACGAGCCAACTCACCCTCTCTCTTCCTATTATATTAAATAAATAAATAAATATATATATATATTTATCTTTCAAAAATTCTAACCTAAATCTCCAGACCTTCTCTTCTCATCTAGAGCCGTCACCGCAGCCAGAGAGCCCCGCCAAGCCATCCAAACTATCCCGACGATTCCGACCTCACGCACTGCAGATTCCCACACGAGGCACCTTCGCTCCGGAATTGTTTTCCGTCGACTCGCTCAACCAAACGCCGTTCCGTCTTCACCGGTATGCTCACCCCTTAACCCTCTTCCATAGTTGTATTATAGCCAACCTCGAAAAATGTGTACCCCTAGGCAAAAAATAGCGTCCAAAGTGGGCGCGAGCAGACCCAATTCTGGGATCGCAGAAAACTGTGGTGACCACCCATATTACCGAGTTCGTATCTCCCACCACAGAGATCCGAATTCGGTGATTCTTTTTGATACATGTAGAACACTTGACCTAATTTAATTTCTGTTAAATAACCCTATATTATTAGTTGCTGTGGACATAGTTAAATTCGTCACAAAACTGTGCGAACCCACTTTTTTCAGATTTCCAAAAGTTAGAAAACGGAGCGCGCCCCGCCAAACGGGACCGCCCCGCTGTGTACCAAGTGTACCGAACGGTGTACGCAGCGTAACCGAACACGTGAAAATTTGTGGAAACTGATTCGGACGCGTGTGCGCGCCGGAATCAGGCCGTATCCGCGGACACACCCCGTGTCGTAACTTTTGTGGAACTCGCGCGTATTTTGTGCACGCTTGTCAGATTACGACAAAAATTGTGCCACTGGACTCGTGGTAACGCGCTGGTCCTGTGACCCAATTTTCACGCAATTCTGAGACGGTTGACCAAATCGTCAATTGGCGGGTCCCACAGTTGACTTTTTGGACAAAATTGTGTTCGGCTCATCGAAATCCATATTTGGACATACCGTTGGGTTCGTATTAACATTTAGAGTTGTTTGACCTATAGTTTGTCCCATTTAGAGACTGTTACCCTCGGCACGCTTTTCGGTGCAAAGTGGGCCACACGTGGACCCCACTTTTGCCCAAAATTATCGTTTTGCCCCTGTGTCCAAATTGGACGAAAGGGATATATTTTTAGCTATTTTGCTCATTCCGGAAACGTTGGTGATGTTTATTTCAGCATCCGGAGACATTGTTCTGCGGCCATAGCTTTTGATCCTGTGCGTTTGACTTCTGGACAGTACACCTTGCAGCTTTCTTACCAGGCAAGATACCTTGTCAAATTATTTACAGTACTTTGCATGCTATTTATATTTCTGTTTATTTATTTTATTTCTGTATAGTTCTTGCATGTGTAGTTTTTCTCCAGTCATTACTATGTATTAGATATGTTGACACACACATGACACCTAGTATCATAGAGGGCAATCATTAGGCGTATGGGATTTTAACCACTCTGGTAAACCGTAGTATATAGCTCGCATTACGGGCGTGTGTCGCGCTGGTCGCTACCCCCGCGGTATGTCGATTTCTGGAGTCTCGCTGGTCGCTACCCCCGCGGTATGTCGATTTCTGATGTCCATTGACGTGTGTGTGAGTTGTGAGGTAGATCGAGTAGCCTACCCTTGCCCATACGTCGAAAAGTTGTCCTCATTTGCATTCATATAGATGGTCTTGTACAGCGTACTTATTTATTTTTAAATTATATGCATGTTTACTGTATTCAAGTTGGCTCGTATTTTCTGTATCTTGTTACGTCCCTCTGAGGACCTGGTCCTCTGCCAGGTGTATCTTCTCTTGAGTATTTGCAGGAGTACGGGCCTGGACCTGACGCATTATTTTTTGTCCAGGAGGTCTTACCTTCTGAGCATCGTTGATTATCTAGCGATGGATTCTGTTAGCTGATGCACTTCTGTCTTCACATTATTTTATATTGGAGACTTTATACTCCTCTCTCATTTTAGTTTTGGTTATAGTCATTGGTAGTGGATTTATCTCCACCCGACTATTATTTTCTGGATATTTCAGACTCCTTATTCTAGCTTAGTATTTTTTTTCTATGACTTGTTGTGTGGATGAGATTAGCATATCTGTGACTTGTGACATTATATATACCACATGTGAGTTTATATTCATATTACAGCGTACGTATGGGTTATGGTTTCCATACATTGGAGTTGTCATATCCATGCGGCTGGCATGCTTACGTGTTCCTAGTCCTACGTATTTGGGACTGGGGCGTGACATGTTTTTGTGGTGGCCCATGCAGGTCGAGAGCATATTGTCTCGGTTACATTATTGTACCGAACAAGCCTGCACCTAGGACTAGAGTATAGGATCTCATCCACAATTGACTATGATTCATCTTTCTCCTATCTGTCTATTTGAACAATTGTATCCTGCTTGATTCCTGTACTCCCATAATAGTTCCTTTAGTATAGCCTTCTGCTAGAATATAGGAACCCCGATTATTAGGATGATGATTATGGTAGCACACCTATTAAGAATACAACGAGAATATAGACACCCCACTAAGTTTAGAATAATTAGGTGAACCGTAGAATTTTTTATCTATAGATTGGTTTATCATTACCCCTTGATGTATTATGAAGACTTGAGAGTAGTATAGATGCTACTAGAGTTAGTTAGAAGTTTTACCATAATATTTGACCCTAGTATAGAGGATACCCTAATAAGTATCAAGATCCCTTCTCGTAAACCTTAACAAGAGTTTCTACGGTATCCTTAAGACAATTACAGTACTAGGTTATTGTTATAAGTTAGGTAGTATACCTCACAACATAGTATCACATAGTCTTTTGCCCTATTATTGAAGTGTAGCTGAATGACATTAACTGTGTGCTAGCATAAGAAGATAATATTTCATCAGACTGTAGAACTTAGAGGCTATACCCCTACTTTGTCGACTATCGACTTAGACAAGGAATTAATATGACAAATGTAGAGATTGTGGAGTCTTATCTTTTGTGAACTTGAATTGTTATGTACCTTCTTTCATTATAATCCAGCGTATTTATGTTTGTTGTACTACCTTGACTTATGCTGCTATTATAGCCTAGTTTTTGCAAGCTTATTCTTTTATCGAGCTTGCTCATGGCATATGTATTATTGGGTGCACACAATGATACAATTGCCTAATCAGAATCGGTGTATTAAGGTTTAGCTAACCTTAGTGCGCTTGGTTCGCTCTTCGCATGACTACTTTACGTGGATTGAGATATATGGTAGTAGACAGATATACTTGCCCCTAGATATGTCTGACACATCGTATCGGGTACATAACTGTATTGATATGAGCATGTAAATAGGAAATTACCAAAAATAGGATTTTAATCCACAACTGTCCTGACAACTCTCTTTTCGATTCTTTAATCTCTTTGAACCTCGTACTTGTATTATGTCACCTTCACCTTGAGTTCTTTATTATTTCTCTCCGTCTTCCCCTATTTCGGAAAGACGAAACCTCGTGCTAGTATAAGTTGACACTGATAATACTAGATATACCCCATAAGGCTAATCATATGACTTAGTGACTCTCTTTTATAATTGGTTAAGGGCATATCATAGGTGATATGTTTGGTGTTAAACCTTTGAGGATTAAAAATCATGATTAAATAATTTGAGCAATAGTTTTTGTAGATGTATAGCCTTAGGTGGTAGATAAAATTTTTTAAGTTCGGCAGATTGTGAACCCCTCACCCAAAAATTTGACCTACTTAGCTAAGTTAGTGAGACTAAGGTTAGCTTGAGTCCAGTTAGAGATAGAACACGATATTTTATTTAATTTTACAATAGTTATATCACTTAGCGCCCTTACCGTGCTCCGATAATTGGAGCGCTACACTAGCCACTGCCTTCCTACAAATTCTACACCCTTATTCTAGACATGCCCATCACCCAATTCTCATCTTTGTGCAATTTTCCAATTGTTGGGTACTTTTATGCAAAGAGCATTTATGTGTCCACACCATTGGACATGACACATGAAGAAACCTATTTTTTCGCTCATATAGATTTTTTTATGATTTTTCGGAATGTGCAATGTGCAACATCGCCCACCCCTTTAAACCTAGCCTTGCATTTTAAACAATGTAAGTCTTATACCATCCTTGACATTCTATCGTGGCTTAATCTTAATTTCGAGGACAAAATTTTTGTAAGTTGGGTAGAATGTAAAACCCCTATTTCTAAAAACCGTATTTATTATTTTTTTATATTAATTAATAATTTAATTATGGTAATTATGTGCTAAATAGGAGAAATAGATTTTTAATAATTTTTATTTTAGGTGTTCGGACACTTAGAGGACTTATGGGACCATCAGGAATTTTTCGGAATTTATTCCATGTAGGAGACCCCTTAAGCTGTTGCTAGCCTAATGGTGTGCATTATTCTAATCCATGAATTTTTTTATGAATATATATATAATATATATGTATACACAAATATATATATATATATGTATATATATATCTAGAAAGGAAAAGGAAAGAAAGAAAAAGAAATAATTAAATAGGACTTAACTAATAAATTTACTACTACTACTAATAATAATAATAATAATAATAATAATACTATTCCTATTCCTTAGCAACTTTGCTCCATCCCTTGTAATTTGCTCCAGACCCGCCTAATAACTCTACTTATTCCCTTTCAGCAACTTACTAATAATACTTGCTACTTATTCCCTTTCAGCAACTTACTAATAATACTTGCTACTTGTTCCCATCCTTTAGCAACTAACTTCACAGACCCGCCCCCTTCAGTGAACTTCAGCAACTAACTCACTAGGACCCGCCCCACTTCCATTCTTCAGTGGTTTGGTTCCCAACCCGCCCCTTCAGCAGCCTTTTTTTTTTTTTTTTTCGCGGACGAGCCAACTCACCCTCTCTCTTCCTATTATATTAAATATATATATATATATATATATTTATCTTTCAAAAACCCTAACCTAAATCTCCAGACCTCCTCTTCTCATCTAGAGCCGTCACCGCAGCCAGAGAGCCCCGCCAAGCCATCCAAACCATCCCGACGATTCCGACCTCGCGCACTGCAGATTCCCACACGAGGCACCTTCGCTCCGGAATTGTTTTTCGTCGACTCGCTCAACCAAACGCCGTTCCGTCTTCACCGGTATGCTCACCCCTTAACCCTCTTCCATAGTTGTATTATAGCCAACCTCGGAAAACGTGTACCCCTAGGCAAAAAATAGCGTCCAAAGTGGGCGCGAGCAGACCCAATTCTGGGATCGCAGAAAACTGCGGTGACCACCTATATTGCCGAGTTCGTATCTCCCACCACAGAGATCCGAATTCGGTGATTCTTTTTGATACATATAGAACACTTGACCTAGTTTATTTTCTGTTAAATAACCCTATATTATTAGTTGCTGTGGACATAGTTAAATTCGTCACAAAACTGCGCGAATTCACTTTTTCCAGATTTCCAAAAGTTGGAAAACGGAGCGCGCCCCGCCAAACGGGACCGCCCTGCCGTGTACCAAGTGTACCGAGCGGTGCACGCAGCGTAACCGGACACGTGAAAATTCATGAAAACTGATTCGGACGCGTGTGCGCACCGAAATCAGGCCGTATCCGCGGACACACCCCGTGTCACAACTTTTGTGGAACTCGCCGTATTTTGTGCACGCTTGTCAGATTGCGACGAAACTTATGCCACTGGACTCGTGGTAACGCGCTGGTCCTGTGACCCAATTTTTATGCAATTCTGAGACGGTTGACCAAATCGCCAATTGGCGGGTCCCACAATTGACTTTTTGGACAAAATTGTGTTCGGCTCATCGGAATCCATATTTGGACATACCGTTGGGTTTCTATTGACATTTAGAGTTGTTTGACCTATAGTTTGTCCCATTTAGAGACTGTTACCCTCGGTACGCTTTTCGGTGCAAAGTGGGCCACACGTGGACCCCACTTTTGCCCAAAATTACCGTTTTGCCCCTGTATCCAAATTGGACGAAAGGGATGTATTTTTAGCTATTTTGCTCATTCCGGAAACGTTGGTGATTTTTATTTCAGCATCCGGAGACATTATTCTGCGGCCATAGCTTTTGATCCTGTGCGTTTGACTTCTGGACAGTACACCTTGCAGCTTTCTTACCAGACAAGATACCTTGCCAAATTGTTTACAGTACTTTGCATGCTATTTATATTTTTGTTTATTTATTTTATTTCTGTATAGTTCTTGCATGTGTAGTTTTTCTCCAGTCATTACTATGTATTAGATATGTTGACACACACATGACACCTAGTATCATAGAGGACAATCATTAGGCGTATGGGCTTTTAACCACTCTGGTAAACCGTAGTATATAGCTCGCACTACGGGCGTGTGTCGCGCTGGTCGCTACCCCCGTGGTATGTCGATTTCTGGAGTCTCGCTGGTCGCTACCCCCGCGGTATGTCGATTTCTGATGTCCATTGACGTGTGTGTGAGTTGTGAGGTAGATCGAGTAGCCTACCCTTGCCCATACGTCGAAAAATTGTCCTTATTTGCATTCATATAGATGGTCTTGTACAGCGTACTTATTTATTTTCAAATTATATGCATGTTTACTGTATTCAAATTGGCTCGTATTTTCTGTATCTTGTTACGTCCCTCTAAGGACCTGGTCCTCTGCCAGGTGTATCTTCTCTTGAGTATTTGCAGGAGTACGGGCCTGGACCTGACGCATTATTTTTTGTCCAGGAGGTCTTACCTTCTGAGCATCGTTGATTATCTAGCGATGGATTCTGTTAGCTGATGCACTTCTGTCTTCACATTATTTTATATTGGAGACTTTATACTCCTCTCTCATTTTAGTTTTGGTTATAGTCATTGGTAGTGGATTTGTCTCCACCCGACTATTATTTTCTGGATATTTCAGACTCCTTATTCTAGCTTAGTATTTCTTTTCTATGACTTGTTATGTGGATGAGATTAGCATATCTGTGACTTGTGACATTATATATACCACATGTGAGTTTATATTCATATTACAGCGTACGTATGGGTTATGGTTTCCATACATTGGAGTTGTCATATCCATGCGGCTGGCATGCTTACGTGTTCCTAGTCCTACGTATTTGGGACTGGGGTGTGACAGTTGGTGCACAGATTCTGGTGGTACCAATTTACTATGACAACCATGCGACTACATAGTGCATCAAATAATCTCTTCAATGGTAAGAAAAGGATTGTGAGACTTAGAGACATGACAGTGAATGATCTTATCAAGATTAGAGTCATTGTCATGATTGATGTTCGGAGTCAGGAGAATCTGGCAGATCCGTTCACCAAAGGTCTCAAGCGCCAGCTGGTCAAGGACACAACAATCAAAATGGACTTGAAGATATTCTGATATTGTATTTTTGTAATTCTACCATAAAGTTTTATGCTATTAGTTCAAAGAGAAATCTATCAGACATGTAGATTTTGGTTCAAAGAATAATCATTAACTGGGAGAATATCAGGAACAAAGGGTAGTCCTTGAGATATTGAGGGGTTACGGACCCAGAATCACTATTCTCTATTATTTGTTCTTTGTCTAGAATAAGTCCACTGACACCTTAATGAGTTTTCGGACATTTTGAATGTCCGGCGTGCTCTACAAGAAGTGTCACAACTCGCACCTGGTGTGAGGGCACGAGTACGTGGGTACGTCCATCCTACGCCACAACATTGGCGGTAGAACGCTGTCCAGGTCAACTATCTATAGCTAACAATCTCACACAATAATATATGTAACAATATGATAGTAATGTAATGATACTCAATCACAATAATCTGTAAGGAGAAATTAGCATGATAAGATATAAACAAATGAAGTCACAAAGTAACAATACTAGATAGTCTACAATATCACATCCAACTAAATAAGTCTAACAATACTACATAAGTCTAGGAATAATAACATCTCAATGTGTCTAAAAAGCTGAAGACAAATCCAGTACAAATGCTAAGTAAAGGATAACTAGAATAACTAGTGATACCGGCTAGGCCTCCCGGCAATCACTCCTGAACTAAAGAGTCAAAAGCTGCATCGGCTATCTCCTACGGTCCGTAATACGTCGGACACAAATCCTTTAGATATTCGTCTGAAAAATATATTCAGTCAGGATCGGAACGAAGTACAACCCAATAGCAGTTCCAAGTAAATTGATAATGATTATAAACATAAATAGATAATGTAATACAAGACAAAAATAATGAACATATATCATAGTATGGTAGAAAAGAGAAACAAATAATCTAAAGCAATAAGGCATAATCTGATCCTCTAAAATGGAATAAAGGCAATAAAATCGAATATAGGAAAGAACTGTAACTACACTAAGTGTTTGAAATACTAGTTAGATATATGATCGGCTTGGATTGAACATTGTCTACTTAAACGTAGATAAACATTGTCTAACTTAAATATTGAATATTGAACATTGACTAGGCTTTGATCACATATCAAGCTAGCAATTCCCCCCTCTCTGACTAGTACAATGGATCAAACAATGGCACATTACAATGCAAGGTAATCAAGAAATTATCTAATGTTAAACATTGTCTAGTAACCATACGAGAATACAGGGAACAATGAAACAAGAGATAATATCTCATGACTGAAGATCCATATGTGTACTAGTCCGTGTATCATCGTGTCAAAAATTAAGTAAAATATTTCTAAATAGTTGTATTGTAGTAATTATCAAATAATAAAAACTATTAGAGAATGTACTCACCTGAAATCTGGTGTTGAATATCAAACAGTGCTCGTATCGAAGCCTCGAAGGCCTAAATATAAATTCCCAAGTCAAAACAGTATTTTGGAATCATAAACATGCATAACTAGGTTTGTTCTAAGTTTCTAGGTCATTTCTAGGGAAACAGGTAATACTAGGTTGATATCTAAAACCTAGGTTTACATTACCTATTTAGTTGGCTTATGAAGTCATACTAAGTTATACCAAGTTAATTTATGCATTCTAGGTCAATACCCTATGAATGTATCTATACTAGACTATAGAAACTAGGTATCAATATACTAGCTATATAATTTATCTAACTCATATTCACTAGTATCCTAATACATATTTTATAGCTTCAACCTATATCTAATTTACCATTGTCAAGTTAACTTATATATATAAGTCATACACTTGATACATTAACCTTACAGTCATTCAAGGTTTAACTTAAGTATATATATATATATATATATATATATATATATATATATATATATATATATATATATATATATATATATATATATATATATATATATATTCCTATGCAACTCATGCTAATATATACATGGCACAATACTTAACCCTCTCCCAACAGTTAATACTGACACCTACACCTTCCTGTGTAAACACTAGTATTTAGCCCTCCACCTATTCCATCACTGATACACTTGTGTACAAGTCCTCACACACAAGCTAAAACCACCAACACTCACCTTACTAACCTATTTCACAATCCTTTCATAACAAAGACTCTAACCTAACTCTTAACACCACCTCATTGGCATCTGAAATAATGTTGCGGTTACCTGATCTCACAACTGAACCCCAACTGATGCTATGCTCTCATTCTCAATTGCAGTTGCAAATGGGACTAAACCTGCCTCCCCAACTCATTACTCCCTTCAATACCCGAGCCTCCTCACCCTTGCCTAAATGTGCAATCACATATGTAGATACAAATCTGAACACCCACAGACCCAATACAACATGCCACCCTCTGTTGAACCTATATCCTCTTATCCTCCAACCTTAATGCACATGACTGCCACATCTAATGATAGCTTGGATTGCTGCAGTGCCCTTACAATAGAGAGCTCATCCCCAGGTTTGAAACCTGATACCCCATCCTAGTGCACAGATCTTTCACACTCCCCCATCTCATCTACACCACTCCAAGTTTACACATTGATACCTATACATCCTTGCCCCTACCCGATCCTGGACCCTCTGCCAGTCTTAATACCCCCAATTTGAACTGCACTCTCCCCTTCAGTGCACGAGCTTCCTTGCACACTTCCTGCAGACGACCTGAAGCCCCTTTCCAGTGCACCAAGTGCACTGCAAGATGCCTTCTCTGTTGCAGTTGCCCGCACACATGGAATTCAATGCAACACCACCCTCCATACACTTCACTAGTACACTATACACTCTAACTTCCCATACACTCTAAATTTTAACACCTAGATACCCCAAACATAATAAAATTCACATTGACACTCACTCTTCCTAACATTATTGGTACACTAACGACTGTAATCCCATATCCATTGCTACACAGAGTTTCACACACACAATTGACACTGCCCCTTCCTAGCATAGTCAGACACAAACACAAGTCCACATCCATATATATATATATATATATATATATATATATATATATATATATATATATATATATATACACACACACACACACACACACACACACACACACACACACACACACACACACTACTATATCTATATACATATATAACACTTGAATTATATATAACCCTCTTTACATATAGATAACACACACATACTACAATAATACATTAAGTCAAACACTTGGTGTGCAAACTCAAGTATCATTATGATACTCACCAAAAACTTTTGATACACTTGTGATACTCCTTCTAAACTATGATACGACCATCACTAACACTTGATACACATCATAAATGATGTATATAATATAAATACACCTATCAACAATGGATCTAAACATAGTATAACATTATTGGTACCAATGGACACCAAAACTAGTAAAAATACTAATCCACCTTCCCATATCATTGTGTATCATGATACATCCTACTCGTATCTAATTATGGACACATATTTACCCTCACAACATCAATACACGTTTAATTAATCCTAATTGACCAAATAATAAATACTTGGTGTCCCAAATTTAGAATTTCTCTCATTTGGACACAAAACTCTATGTAACTATCATAATAAGGCCTAATAGATCCTAATTATTCTTCCTATAGGTAGTCCTTAGCAATTAGAGAGTTCCTATAGGTCTATTTCACCATTTAAAACTGAAATGATAAAAAAAAGAAATTTTACCTATTGGGAGATAGATTCCCAAGCAATACACCATGGGGACATAAGGAGATGGATGGACACCTTCTTCAAGCAATCTCTACTCCTAATATTCTCTTTGATCCTCTAAGCTCCTTAGAATAGGTTTGGAATAGTAGAATGAGGGTGGATTTGGTAGGAAAGGAATTTGGAATAAAGAAAATTTGGGAGAAAAATAGAGATGAACTAATTTGGAAGAGGTGGATGCTACTAATGAAGACCTAATGAAAACATTAAGGCCTATATAGGTGGCCGACCTTAGGGTTAGGGTTAGGAGCATGTGATAAGTCCAAGTTGCCCCTAGTTGCTGTCATGAAGGTTCATTTAATTAAGGGGTTTGATTAAGGAAGGTTCTAATGTTGATAGAAGGGACATCGTATTCATTCTCTCAAATTTAATGAGTCAACCATGACTAAACTAATTGGTCACACTAATGGGTCATGACAAGTCTATTTGAGTTTACTTAGGTTCATTAACAATTAGTCTAACTACTAACCAACTACTAACCATTCAACTATATCAAATATTTTTATATATACAACAATTCCAAATATTATGAAATAAAAAATATAGCAATAATAAATATATACTAAATGACAAAAATACCCCTCTCTAGGAAAGTGGTAGTGACAAGAAGCACTGGTAGAACATTGCTACAAAGGATCGTAGTACTCCATGCTACAGTGGGGTGACACCACATGAGGTACCTCGAGAGGGTAAAGCCTCGGCTTCGAGCCATGTCACAGCGACGTAGCACTGCATATAGGCATGCGTCCTAATATTGTAGAATGAAGAGTGGTAGGAAGCACTACAAAGTGGCCGGTGACCTAATGCTATAGTGTGTGACACCATAAAGAGGTAAAATATGTAAAATCTCATCTTTGTGAGCCTTGTCATAGCGGTGTAGCACCGCAAAGGAGCGCAAGGCTTCATGCTGGGTAGTACAATACTAGAAAGAGGCTTGGGACCTCATGTTACTGTGGTATGACACCACCAAGGGGTTACAGATCTCGTCTTTGGGCCATGTAATAGCAATATAACATCATATGATGACCCGCTTCCACTTTTGGGATACGAGTATGTGGCCAAGTCCACCTATGCTGCAACATCAATGATAATACGTTGTCTATGATAAATAATAGTCTATAACAGGTACACAATTAGCATATATGATCCACAACTAAGTCATGACAATGAAATAGACTAATAGTCTCAATAAATAATTTAAAGAAATAATCCACTATAACTCAGATGGTCTCGGGGATAAATCCAGTAGAAATAAAATAAAAGCAACTAGAATCTAGAGTCCACTAAGCCTACTAGCTAAAAGCATAAGAAAGAAAATATGCTACTCCGCATCCGTAGAAGTAACCGATACGTTGGCAACGTCGGTGTCACCAAGGTATTTTCCATAACCCTTTGGGCAAACCACATCATACAAAGCTGAAAACTAGTTATATAGTAAGGATTGGAGCAAGTCATCATAACACTACACTACACAGTATAATATACAAGCAAGAAGAATACTAGTAAAGGAAATATGACTGTAACCTGATACAATATGACAAAGAGTACCACTTTAAATTAGGAACAATTTGTAAGCACAACTAAGTCATTGAAATAATATAAGAGTACAACTAAGATAAGAATAACAACTAGACAATATAACAACTGAGAGTACAATAATGACATGGTAACAATATGGTAGTATACTCAAGAGAAGAGATGACCACTAGGCAACTAGCAACAATAATCAAGTCACGTGTACAGTATATTTTAGAATACTAGTTTTTCGCATATGGACGGCTTGAGATATCCGTCAGTCGTACGTATGGTGCACGACTGATATTATTCAGTATAGACAGAAAGAAATTTGTACAGAAACGTAGACCACATGCATACTCATAGCATTCCCCCGTATGACTCTCTCACAAGTAAACATGTTCACAATAACAGTACAGGTAAACAGGATAAACAGTAGATAAGAATAACAATCATGATGAATAAGTATAATACATGTGAACATGGATAAGTAACTGAAAATGGTACGCTCATGCACAAGTAACAGTCATGGTAACTCAAAGGTAATGATAACATGTTATATGAGAATAATAGTGGCACATGATACATGCAGCATAAAATACCGACAATATAGGTCATAGTGATACTTTCCTACTCCAAAAAAAGATGACGTCATAACTCAAGACGTCGTTCGATCTATCCCGTCACATAAATTAAACAAGTTAGATCTACAAAAGTGGTCGAATATATTTATATTCTAATCTATTTAATTCTAAATAAAATATTCTAAAATACTATTTTAATCTCATTATATTTTGATTTTAATGTTAACCCTAGATTTTGGTCCAAAGAAAGTCAACTTTACAAGTTCGAAATTCGTGACATACAAATCGAGGTATTCTGTTGACCAAAAAGTCAACCACTCAAATCCTGAATTTGTGTATAAAATCATGTAGATTTCAGCACTACATGAATGGTAGAATCAAATGTTTTATCAAATCTAGAATCAGTAAAGAATTATTGCCAATATGGCGCACATATGATAATTTTGGTAGTTCACTAGTTAACCCTATGTTCAATGAATTAAATAGCATATTAAACTACTCCATTAAATTCTTGGAAAAATATATGTTATAGGTTATCCTGTCAAATTTCCAAAACTTCAAATGTCTCATGATTCCGAGTTCGGGATCTCTCAAAATCTCAAAAATACCGAAATGCGTTAGATTCCAGACAACCGGCACTCTAAGAAATTTTCAGGAAAATTGGTTTTAAATTTATGAAAGTTTTTTACATATTCAAAAATTATACCTCGAGACGGTTCCAAAGCAAAAAATGGAAATGTATTTGGAGTCCGTATCTAGGAGATATGGCTTCTCGAATTTTAGAAAATCCTAGATGAGATCCCCCTCAAAGTCTCTCTCTCTCTCCCTCTAAAATTTTTGGCAGACTAAAACCTAACATATCTATAAATAGGCAGTAGTTGACGGGTGGACCCAGGCGGATAGGATTAGGGCTGATTGTGTATGCTGACTGGGTATTTAGTTGGTGTATAATTCCAAAAATTATTTATTAATCAGTTTTAACCTAAGTAACTCCAAATAAATATGTAAAATTATCAGAAAATTCTAGAAATGTTTTAGAAAATGTAAAATACCAGTATAATCCCTAAAAAAAATACTTGGGGCCATATTATTTTCATAGGATTCTACAGTAAATTCCAAAATCCTAGAAAATTAGATATTAGTCGATTTTAAATTCAAATAAATCTAAATTAATTCCAAATTTTTTTAAATAAATTACAGAAAATATATTTAAGCATTTTAACCCTAAACTAAATGTTTGGTAGAAAAAATATGCAAGTATTGTCTCATAGTAAATCATGGAAGTCCTAAAAAATTATGTTTCCTAGGTTTTATTTACCCAAAAATTATAGAAAAATCAAAAAAAAAAAATCTAAAATAGCCTAAAGATGATTCTAACCCTAATTATGATCCTCTCCGAGCCATATGAAGTCTAATGTTAGATTATTTCCCTTATAAAACTATAGATGTTTCATCTGTTTCCAAAGGAAAAATTCTAACAAAAATTACTAGTGTATTCTAATTATTATTCTTATACGGTACCTCGGGTAGCGGATGCTACAACCTTACCCCCCTTAAAATATTTTTGTCCTAAATAATCAACAACACTAGTAATAGAATATAGGAGTATCATATACAATTAACTCCTTTAGGGAAAATCTGAAGGAAGCTATACCATTAACAACTAAGTCAACCAGGGTATCCTAAGCATGCACCCTATCTAACAATTATAACTAGGGAAGGATCTAAAAACTCGGTATCCTCTAGTACGGGTCTATCTAGCTCGGGAGTGGCATATGGGTCAGTTACCCTCTTCCCCTACGAATTACACTATGTGTTGTCTTATCCATTGCTAACTGAAAGGGACGAAGAGGGCATGGTTAGGAAGGTAGATGGAAACATATCGAAGGAATCGTGGACGGAATCAAGCAAGATGCATATGAGAGACAAAATGATAGAAGACTCTTAGGGTTGAAAATCTTATTTGTGGATGATATAACTCTACTAAAGTTATTATAACGCCTATCTTCAATTCTATTCGCCGGCTCACAACTAGTACTACTAAGTTAAAGTACTAACCATGAGTTCACAACCTTATGTGAAATTAGACTTGCATGGGCCACCATAAAAACTTGTCACGAGCCGCTCCTACTTTTACGACAAGAGTACATGGCCAAGCCCAACTATGCAGCAACATCGACGGTAGTACACTGTCTATGATAAACAATGGTCTATAACAAGTACACGATTCACATATATCATCAACGACTAAGTCATGACAATAAAATAAACTAATAGTCTCAATAAATAATTTAAAGAAATAATCCACTACGACTCAGATGGTCTCGGTGACAAACCCGATAGAAATAAAATAAAAGCAACTAGAATCTAGAGTCCACTAAGCCTACTAGCTAAAAATATAAGAAAGAAAATATGCTACTCCGCATCCATAGAATAAACTGGCACGTTGGTAACGTCGGTGTCACCAAGATACTCGCCATAAACCTTGGGGCAAACCGTGTCATCTAAAACTGAAAAATAGTCCAGTAAGGATTGGAGCAAGTCACCATAACACTACACTACATAGTATAATATACAAGCAAGAAGAAGAATAATAAATGAAAGATGACTGTAACCTGATACAATATGACAAAGAGTACCACTATAACCTGATACAATATGACAAAGAAACTGGCACGTTGCTAGTATAATATACGAGCAAGAACAATATAAGAGTACAACTAAGATAAGACTAACAACTAAACAATATGACAACTGAGAGTACAATAATAACATGGTAACAATATGTCAGTATACTCAAGAGAAGAGATGACCACTAGGCAAGTAGCAACATTAATCAAGTCACGTGTATAATGTATTTTAGAATACTAGTTTTCCATATATTGACAGCTTGGGATATCCGTCAGTCGTACGTGTGGTGCACGACTGATATTTTTAAGTATATACAGAAGGGATTTGTACAGAAACGTAGACCACATGCATACTCACAACATTCCCCAATCCAACTCTCTCACTAGTAAACACCTTCACAATAATAATACATGTAAACATGATAGAAAGTAAATCAGAATAACAGTCATGGTGAATAATTATAATATATATGAACATGGATAACTAACTGAAAATTATACGCTCGTGCACAAGTAACATTCATGGTAACTAAAAGGTGATGACAAAATTTTATATGAGAATAATGGTGTCACAAGATACATGCAGCATAAAATACCGATAATATAGGTTATAGTGATACTTGGCTGCTCCAGAAAAGGATGAAGTCGCAACTCAAGACGTCATCCGATCTACCCCCATCACATAAATTAAACAAGATAGATCTATAAAAGTGGTCGAATATGTTTTTTATTCTAATCTATTTAATTCTGAGTAAAATATCTTAATACTATTTTAATCTTATTATATTCTTATTTTAATATTAATCCTAGATTTTTGTCCAAAGAAAGTCAACTTTACAAGTTTGGCATTCGTGGCATGCAAATCGAGATATTTTGTTGACCAAAAAGTTAACTGACTTAAATCCTTAGATTTCAGTGCTACATGAATGTTAGAATCGACGGTTTCATCGAATCTCTAATCAGTAAAGAATTATCGCCAATATGATGCACATATGATAATTTCGGTGGTTAACTAGTGAACCCTATGTTCAACGAATTGAACAGCGTAATAAACTACTCCATTAAATTCTGGAAAACATATATGTTATAGGTTATCGTGTCAGCTTATCGAAACTTCATATGACTCATGATTCTGAGTTCAAAATCTCCCAAAATCTCGAATACACAAAAATGTGTCAGATTTTGGACAGCTTACAGTCTACGAATTTTTCAGAAAAATGGGTTCACAATTTATGAAAAAAATTATATATTAAGAAACTATACCTCGAGACAGTTCCAACGCAAGAAACGGAGATATGTTTGGAGTCTGGAGCTAGGAGATATGGCTTCTCGATGTTCGAAAAACCCTAGATGAGATCCCCCTCAAAGTCTCTCTCTTCCTCTAAAAATTTTGGCAGTCTACAACCTAACATATCTATATATAGACAAAAGCCAATGGGTGGGCGAGACGGATAAGTTTAGGGCTGACAATATATGCTGACTGGGTATTTGGTTGGTTTTTAATTTCAGAAATTATTTATTAATTAGTTTTAACCTAAATAACTCCAAAAAAATATGTAAAATTATCAAGAAATTCTAGAATTTTTTTAGAAATTATAAAATACTAGTAAAAACGCTAAAAAAAAGAAAATACTTGGGGCCATATTATGGTTATGGACTTATACAGTAAATTTTAAAAGTCCTAAAAAATTAGTTATTAGCCTATTTTAAAATAAAATAAATCCAAATAAATTCCAAATAATTCCAAATAATTCCAAATAAATTATAAAAAATATATTTAAGCATTTTAACTCTAAAATAAATATTTGGTAGAACAATATGCAGGTATGGTCTCAAAGTAAATCATGGAAGCCCTAAAAAATTACGTTTTCTGGGTTTTATTTATCCAAAAATTCTAGAAAAATCCAAGAAATTCTAAAAAGCCTAACCATGATTCTAACCCTAATTGTGATCCTCTCCGAGCCATATGAAGTCTAATGTTAAATTATTTCTATTATAAAACTATATATGTTCCATCTGTTTCCAAATTTTTTTTAAGAAAAATTACTAGTATATTCTAATTATTATTCGTGTACGGTAACTCGGGTAGCGGATGTTATACACCGCAAGAAAGCATAATGATTCATGTTGGGGATTTTAAACTATCTGAAAGAACTCACTTAGAGTGTTTGAAGAGATATACATGTCGTCTCTTGAGGGTAAACTTGTAAACACCCAATATACATAAACTAAAACCAGGCGTACATTGGACCTTTAATGTGCAATTGGAAGCACAGCTGATATCATTGTGTGAGTGAAAAAAATTACAGCTATGGTACAGAATTCAAGGCTTAGTCCATTTTTGTATCGTACTGTTATTTGACCCATGCAGAAAGATTCAAGTCGTAAGTGACATCTATTCTAATGCATGATGGACATTCACTATGGGGAACACTCAACCCATATATATTAAGATATGTGGGATTGTTGGAGTTCTTGCGTTTGGACTAGTGAAGATAGTCCCACATAGGCTACAACTCTAAGTGGGTATCTCAATATAATGCTTTGCTTGTGTTGAGGTGTGCACATGGGTTATGGTGTGACACATGCTGGTGCCATATGGGGATATTTTTCTATTAAGTCCTCAAAAAATGTATTTTTATTTTTTGTCACTCTCTTGAAAAACTTCTCTTAGGAACTAAGCCCCAAAGGGTCTTAGCAACTCGGACTCGGACTCAGGCTCGAGCTAGGGCATAAGGGAGCAAAGTGGCGCTTTGTTGACGCACTTTGTACTTAGCACGTCAGCATCGTTGTATGGCGCTTGTGTGCATTTGTTGTGCACGTCAGCATCGTTGCATGGCGCTTGTGCGCATTTGTTGTTCCAGTTGTATGAGCGGGTGCATGCGCAGGATAAGCATGACTATGTGCGACTATGCGCGTGATATGTGCATACTATGTGAGGCTATGCGCAGGATATTTGCGGCTATGCGCATATGCGCTACTGTACTGCTGTGCATAAGTCACTGCGCGGTTGGGTATATGTGCGCAGGAGCAGGTACGACTGTGTTTCTACGCGCATATGCGCAGATGGCTTGGTTGGCGCATGATCCCGCTGATTGCGAGATTTGAACAGTTATGGAAAGATTGGATCATTAATTCAGATTCAATTTTTGTGGAATTTAAATTTAAATCGTTCCTGTCTTTCCGTAATTGGTTGGCAATCAGGATTAGGTTTAGGGTTTTCATCCTACTCTATAAGTACTCTTCTCGTGCCCCTTTGAGAATTTACTTCAAAATTGAGAGACATAGGGAGTATCGTGTGGGACGAATCTTGCTTTGAGCAACGGTGATCCTCATCACCCCAGCAAAATAGAGTCGTCTATCTTCTTCTTCTTCTTCTTCTTCCTTCTTCTTCTTCTTCTTCTTCTTTTTTCTATTGTAATTTATTCTGTCTTAATTGCAACTGCATTTGCAAGAAAGAATGAAGTTTGATTTCTGATTATTGTAATCTAGTCTGCAAGTTGTAATCGAGATATATTATAGTTGTTCTTCGTTGAAATCGAGGATAGTCAGAGAGGAAACTTTTGTGTGAACCTCTGATCTCCTACAACTTCAGAATCCAATAGAGGGTATTCCGAAAGGATTACGTGATCTTCTGTTCCTGGCCTTCGTTTTATTGTAATTCTTTTCTGTTTTTGGCCTTCTTTTGATCAGCCTCGGAACTAACAATTATGGTAAAACAAGTGGGGACAACTCAAAATTTTCCTAAAATATTTTGTAACATCCAACGAAAATATTCCAACTTTTGTTGTTCTGATACTAAATTAAATTTTTTACACTGCATTTGCATCGGGCCTGCCGACTTATTCCAGGAGCACTGGCTGCTGATATGTTAACTGCAGTGCAATGGGGATAATAGCCATCTGCAGCGGATCAGGGACCTGCTTTATGCCAATCGGAATGGGGATGAGGGCCTGATTAGGAGTGTGTTCGATGCCGACGAGGTCAATAAAATTCTGCGAAGGTGTAATCATTTAACCGGGTGGTGGTGGTGGTGGGTGGGTGGGGTGCCGGATTTCGGGGATTTTGGTTAGGCTCAGCAGGTCGGTCTTTGTTGGAGTTGTTCTCTTTTCAGGGTTTCTTGGGTCTTATTGGTTGGTCGTTTGCTTTTGGCTTTGCTTGTGCATCTTGCGTGCATTAGGCATGGATTTCTTTGTTTGGCTTTGGTGGTGTACCCAAGGTCTTGTTATTGTTTATTTTTATTTTTATGAAAAAGTGAATTTTGTAATGGCAGCGGCTGCTTCTTCTTCTTCTTCTTCTTCTTCTTCTTCTTCTTCTTTAATACAACAGGCCCCTCAGTCCTTATATATACTAGTTACATTCATGTGTACAATTTTTTATATATAATATTTTTAAAATGTAGATAAAATTTAAATTATATTAAGATACTTAAATATAATTTGAATATATTTTAATT
The DNA here is from genome assembly GCA_036927795.1 of Iris macrosiphon. NCBI lineage: Eukaryota > Viridiplantae > Streptophyta > Magnoliopsida > Asparagales > Iridaceae > Iris > Iris macrosiphon. The sequence goes on from JAYESA010000011.1 coordinate 52,696,770, forward strand.
AGAATTTGTTATAGATAAAATTTTAAAATTTTGGATATATATTTATTAGATAATACAATGCACTTAGTTTAAAAAATATTTGAATATTGAATATATTTTATGATTTATTATATATTCAGATAGTTGGAATAATTTTTTATATTTTATGATTTATTATATTATATATTCAGGTAGTTAGAATAATTTTAATAAAAAAATTCTTAATTACGTGACATTACGTACACGGGTAGGTAGTTAGATTTTTTTTTAAATTTTATTTTTTTAAAATATTCAATAGTGTATTTACATATGGTTTGGACGGCTCAATTTTGAGCCATTTTTAAGCCACATTATAATAGTACTAGTAAATGCACGTGTTTTGCACGTAAACTATTTTTTTATATTATTGTAAAATATTTTAAATGTTTAAACATATTTAAATTACAATATATATATATATATATGGGACAGAATATTGCACCAATATTGCACCAAACAATCTCATCCATACATTTTTTCAATCATATGGTTATAAAGTATTCCATAAAGTTCTTGCCACGCCAGCATGCTTTATAACCACATGATTGAAAAATATATGTGGTTGAGATTGTTTGGTGCAATAATTGATATAATAAATTTGGTACAATATTCCGTCCCCGTCCCCGTCGTGTGTGTGTGTGTGTGTGTGTGTGTGTGTTTATATTTCTTGAAACGACTAGCTATCTAAGCCGTACGTATATTCTCACGTAATTAAAAATTAAAATTTTTTTTTAACTAATTGTTTTACTACGAATATTATATAATCATAACCAAACACAATTTTTAGCTCATGTGGTTAAGGTATGAGGCATTGTCTTTGGTTTCTTAGATTCGAATCCTCATGGTGTTATGTATAACAAATTTAATTTTTGTAAACAAATTTTTTTTACGTAATATTAAGTTTTTTTAATAAATGGTGGAGGGGTTCTACAAACAGTTTAGACAGTTTTTTAATAAATGACGGCGTGCAAAGCAGACTACGCCAACAACAAGAAGATAAAACACGAGAATCAAGAGTGGTTCGACAGTCGAGGGCACGACAGTCGAGGACTCGAGAACCGATGCACGCCAAAGTCAAAGCTCGTCCATTGAGGCGAGAACGGGGTAAGAGTACGCCGACAACAAGTCTCTGGCATACTCTCTTAGGGAAGCTGTCTCAAAGTTCGCCAATTGTACGCCAACGACTAGATCCTTTAAAAGTGCGCCCAGGAAGTATTACAGGGGTTCTTCTCCCTAGCATACTTTTGCTAGGGATTAGACAGTACTCACAGAGTACATACGAGATGTAGGAAATGCGGATCACACTGAAAGTTCTCGCATATCATGACCCACACCAGGTGTAAGGGCACGAGTATGTGGGTACATCCATTCTACGCCACAACATTGAGGTAGAACACTGTATAGGTCAACAATACAATCTACACAACTCTCACAATATATATAAGGTACTTGTCATGCTATCTCAACTCCAAATGGAGAACAATATGATAATATGGTAATGGTAAATAATACTCAATCACAATAACAAACTAGAGGATGATAAGACACGATATGGAATAGAAGAAAATAAAATAAGTCACAAATATATCACAAGTCCAAGTCTAATCTCAACATAAGACATCAAATAATAATACAATACCAAAGTCTAACTGACATATACAATCTCATGAATAAACTAACTATGCCTCATCAACTGCTGGTGCTAACTCAATATGCTCTACAGGTGATAACTTAACTGGCTCGCCATCTTGTGGCCCGTAGTGCGTAGGAAACAAGTCCTCTAATGAATCATCTGAAAAATAAATCCAATCAGGATTGGAGCAAAGTACTACCCAAATAGCAGTTCCAATAATTGACAGAAACTATAAAACAGTAATAACAGTAAAAATAAATGATGGAAGTAACTGAACTAGTATGTATTACGAGAAAGAGCATTACAATAAATAATAGCAAGAACTAAGAACAATATTGTGATGAACAATAATATAGTAAACTAGAATAGAGGAAACAATATATAAATGTGTCTTGAAATATTAGTAAGATAATGTGATCAACTTGGGCCTAACACGGGCTATATATAAAAGGTGACCTAGCGTGATCACGCGTGAGTGACATGATCTCCTAACTATCATGGTCTATACTAAATCACGGACTATAAGGTATGATCGCATATCCACTAATACTTCTCCAACACCCAACTAGTACACGAATCCAAGTCACGATACGTTATAACACGTATATCACACTACATGGTCTATAATATCGTGCACTATGATCACAGTCTATATAATCACTAAGATATCACGGTAATCACTAAGTAATCACAAAATACGATACGACGATCACTGAGTAACCGCGATAATAACATCTTATGACCAAGATCCACATATACCAATCCGTGAAACCATCGTGTCAAGAATCAAATATATCAATACTAAATACATGAAACATAGAGACTATCAAATAAGAAAACTATCAGAGAATGTACTCGCCTGCGGTCCTGAATAAATGGTATATCCTGGTATTCAAGCTGGTGCCATACACACCTATATATATAATGGCATGTCAATTGGTTGAAATGAATGATAAATAAGCTAAATGCACTAAATATGCTTTCTATGTCATTTCTAGGCCACTCTAACTAATACTTGCTTATATTAGCTATACAAGGTCATTACCTTAGAGTATAACTAATATCTTAACTATTACTAACCATATCTAACATACACTAACTAATACACTAATATACTAAAATACCAATGACTGATACTAACTTAATAAAATCTGATACTATAACCAACCTACAACTATACCCATATCACTACAATACTCTTCCACTTGTCCCTCACTTCCACACCGCTGATATAACACACCCAGACTCATCAATTATTGCTGCTACCAGGTAGTCCCTCCTAGCATTGCTACTGCTAACTAATCTGCAGCTTCCCTCCAGGTAAAACTCCTCCTTGTTGCAGGGAAAAATCCTGCAATCACTGCTCCTTAACTGGTCTGGAAGTTCCCCCACTATGTCTGCAGGCACTTACAATGCCTAGCTACTGATTAAACCTCAATTTTTGCATATCCAACACTCTTGCAACTGCTGCCAGGATAACCAAGCTTGCTTGTTCCAACCCTAACTCCACCAGGTAAAACTTGACTGTGCAGTGTATATATCAATACACTTGCAGACTTCCTCTATTCTTCCCTTGCTACCATTTTGCTCTTACAGCATGTTGTATTTGTTGCAACTGACTGTAGACCACCCACTGTCCTATGCCCAACACTCTCTGTCATCCAGTAAACTGCAGTTGCAGTATACACTGCTTGCAACACAACTCAAACCAATCCTGGCACACACACAAGTTATCAAACAACCTTTTATATGATGTTGCTTCTTCAGTTCACTGAACACTACTGAACACTACTGAACACTCCCCCCTCCTAACTGATCTTACCTTGGTCGAGTATCCTTTGATACTGCAATGATACTCTATTATTAAATTTGTTGCTTTGAAGCTCAGCATCAACTGCTACCATAACAACAACTATTGCTGCTCTACTATTTATTACTATTGTTGCTGCTGCCTATGCTGCTGCTGCCTATGCTGCTGCTACTAATGCTGCTATTACTGCTGCTGCCTATGCTGCTTCTACTAATTCTGCTATTGCTGCTGCTTCCTATGCTCTGCTGTAGCATGATACCTGACCTCCCCTCACAACTAATACCTACAAACACACTTAGCTCTCTCAATCACTGACACTCTCACTCATATTACATATACTCACCAATACACTAAACACTAACCTCATCAAATATATAACTAGCAACTTATATCTTTACCTGTATGTATATATATATATATATATATATATATATATATATATATATATATATATATATATATATATATATATATATATATATACACACACACACTGTCATACCCAGTCCTAAAATACGTAGGACTAGGAATACGTAGCATGCCAGCCGTATGTATATGACAACTCTAATATATTAAAAAATCATAACACATATGTACGCTGTAATATGAATATCAATTCACAAGTGGAACATATATTTTTAATACTAGTCACAGACATCTATATCTCATCCACAGGCACAAGTAAAGGAATATCAAAATAGATAACTAAATGTCTCGAGTACGAAGTATCAAAGAATAATAGTCGTGTGGAGAAAAATCTGCTACCCATCGACTATATCAAAAACTAAAATGATAGAGGAGATCAAAACTCCAATTTAAGATAAATCTCAAATAAAAGAAACTATAATTAAGGTATCCATCAGCAATAAAGTAATCACTGATACTCAGAAGGTAAGACCTCAACAGAGAATGAAGCGTCAGGTCTGGTCCGTACTCCTGCAGATAATCCTACTCGTCTATACCTGAAAAGGGACCAAGTCCTCAGAGGAACGTAACAAGATACATAAAAGTATGCCAATAATGTACTAAAAATAAACATCCAAATAGTCGTCTAACCGTCTATGTGAAATGCACTTTTGAGAAAAACTTTCCAATGTATGGGCTATCTGGCTAAAAATGGGATTGGCATTACTCTCTCGGAGAATTAGTGGCCTACAAAGTGTAACATCTTTCGATCGTCAGAGGCCGTCTGTAAATAATATAATATAAGGGTCATCTGACTGCGCATCTCCGGCGGAGCGTACGGGTTACAAAAGAAAAGTGTAAAAGAGCCCCATACGCTTACTCATTGTTCTCCCCACCTAATGATACTAATATGTCACATCTATAATACGCAACACCTCTATTAACTGCTAAGTCTGCTAAATATGATATTTCTATTAGCAGTTATTTCTTATTCGTTGCACGACCTTTATGTATAGGTGTCCATCCTAATACGTAAGTTCGTGTCCTACATGAGACTCACAACTTATGTAATAAATGTATCAAGGCCAATAAAATATAAGAATGCCTCAACATCATGGGGTGACCTCGTAAAACTAGGTCAATATGCATAATAATATTAAGAGAGAAACGACGATGCAACCATCGTTGCACCCAAGTCTTTCTTTGACGCACAATTTTATATAGCAAAATAAATGAAAATAAATAACAAAAAATAAATATACAGCAAATGAATGTAATTAAACAATACTATGGCAATATATACTTGCCTGGCAAGCAAGCTGTGAAATATAGGCATCTAGACGTCAAGCACAAGGAACCGAAAAGTAGTGCTCGGAAGGAATGTCTCCGGATGCTGAAATAAACATCACCAACATCTCCAAACTCAGCGAGATAGTCAGAAAACTTTACCCTTTCGCCCAATTTGGACACAGGGGCAAATCGATAATTTTGAGCCAAAGTAGGGTCCATATGTAGGCCGTTTTGCACCGAAATACGTGACAGGGGTAAAGATCTCTAGGTTGGACAAATTATAGGTCAAACCAATCCTAAACGATGATACAAACTCAAAGGTATGTCCAGTTTTGAATTTCGGTGAGCCGATCATAAATTCGTCCATCAAGTCAAACCATAGGGCCCGTGAATAGGTGGCTCGGTCAACTGTCTCAAAATCACATGAAACATGGGTCACATGACCATCGTGATACCACAAATCTATTGGCATAAGTTTTTTCGCGTTCCGACGAGTATGTACCAACTAATAAGAAATTTTGTAAAATATCGATATGAGAAACTTTTTACGGATACGGGTTGATTTCGCCATGCATACACGTCCAAATCAACTTTCGTGAAAGCCCGCACGTCAAAAAAATATCATATGTGCTTTTCGCTGCAAGTGGTATGTGACATGGTGGTCCGGTTTGTCGGAACATACTACGTATCGAAAGTTTTCTAAATTTTTGAAACAAAATTTTCTTAATTTTAAATCTAAATTTTTGCACAGAACTAATGATCAAATATATGCAAATAATAGGTCATTTCAATCTGGTTATGTTGACTTCGTGTTAGAAAAAGAAAATCGAATTTTGTTGGGTCGATTGGGAGAAAATTGCCTTCCAAAACAGTATGTTGATTTCAAAAATGTCAATTCACATATATCTAAAATAGTGATTTTTCTGAAAGTTTCGGATAAATTTACATCAGAAATATGGTGGTTCAAATAAAACTACTCGAAGACATTTGAAGGTGTTCATGTTGTGATTCAATCTAGACAACTGGATCAAAAATCGATGAAGTGGGTATGGAGAATTACGAGTGGGAACATGGGTACCTGACTGCTGTGGCTGACAAGAGAAACACGGTAATGCAGTCCGGTGTTCGTTGGGGCCGCAGGTGGCCGTGCAGCGTCGGGGTCACTGAACTTTCGATGGGAATGGTGGAGGAAGGGTCGACGAGGAGGAGGGGGGAAGGAAAAGGTTTAGGTTTAGGTTTAGGTTTAGGTTTAGGGTTTTGTTTTGTTTTGTATCTATATATATATCGAGCCGAGAGAGGGTCGGTCACCACACAGGCCGCGCGGGTAAGCATAGGGGTTGGGGTTGGGTTCTCTATGGTGTGGCCCTATTGTTGTTGTTGTTGTATATGTTGTTGTTATTGGTTATTTTGATTATGATCGGTTAGAGTTAGGATTAGATTAAGGTTTAGGTTAAGGTTTGGGAATTATGTTTTTAATTGTTTTCTTTTTTCTATTATATTACTACTATCATTATTAATATTTCTATAAAACAATTATCATTTTATTATTATTATATATATATCTTTATTATTATTATTTTTATGAAAGCTATTATTTTAGGTGTTTTAAAATTTTAACGTATAATATATTTATTTATCTACTATCAAACTACCCTCATGTGCTGGCAGTATACATAACCTAATATTGATAATTTTAATTATTAATTAGAAATTCTAGGATGGTTACATTCTACCCCACTTAAAGAAATTTTGTCCTTGAAATTAAAAGTAAAGCACGATAGGGAAACGATAATGCTATATGGTAGAAAAGAACAAAATAATTCATACCTTGATCTTCGAACAGATACGGAAAGCGTTTGCGCATGTCATCCTTACGCTCCCAAGTGGATTCTCCTGGCGAGTGATGTCTCCATGCCACGCGAACCAAGGGGATAGAATGATTCCTCAACAACTTCTTTCGACGGTCAAGAATCTCCAAAGATTGCTCTTGGTATGATAAGCTCGATCCAATGGTAATCTCGGAGTTATCGAGAACATGACTGATATCTTCCACATATCGCCTTAGTTGCAACACATGGAATATATCATGCACTACCTCAAGCGAAGGTGGTAGTTCTAGCCGATATGTAACTTCTCCAACTCTCTCTAACAAGTCAAATAGTCCAATGTACCTTGGACTCAACTTGCCCCATCCCCCAAAGCGAATAGTGCCTCTAGTTGGTGATATCCTCAAGAAGACATGATCGCCTTCCTTGAACTCCAAAGGACGACGGTGAAGATCTGCCCACTGCTTCTGCCTGTCTTGTGCTGCTCACAAGTGACTTTGTATCCTCTTTTCCTTCTCCATAGTGCTGACAACCAACTCTGGCCCCAAGATCCGACGTTCTCCTACGTCGCTCCAGCACAAGGGGGACCTACACTTTCTTCCATAAAAAGCTTCAAACGGAGCCATTTGGATGCTCGCTTGATAGCTATTGTTGTAGAAAAACTCTACAAGATATATGTGGTCCTTCCATGATCCTCCAAAGTCCAGTATGTATGCCCGCAACATGTCCTCTAACATTTGAATAGTACGTTCTGACTGTCCGTCTGTCTGTAGATGATAAGACATACTGAACTTTAGACGAGTCCCAAGAATCTCCTACATGCTCCTCTAAAAGTAAGATATGAAACGGGAGTCCCTGTTTGACACAATGCTAATCGGAATACTGTGTAATCTCATGATCTGCCTCATGTATAAGTCAGCCAAAGCTTCTGTAGACTAGCCAACTCGAAAAGACAAGAAATGAGAGAACTTAGTAAGTCATTCCATAATCACCCAAACAACATCTTGCCCACTTGGACTCTTCGGAAAGCCCGTGATGAAGTCTATAGTGATGTGCTTCCACTTTCACTCAG
>JAYESA010000011.1:52709823-52759823 GCA_036927795.1 Iris macrosiphon
ATACCTTGAGATACTCAAGGTACTGGGCGTCGGAGCAAGGTACCGAGTTTTAGCCTATGAATGAGGTTATACTTGGTTTTATATATATATATATATATATATATATATATATATATATATATATATATATATATATATATATATATATATATATATATATACGTGCTGGTATATATATTAGAGGGTATAGACGGGGCGTATAGCGTAGGTTGAGGTATCGGATACCGAGGGTATCCCGGTATCTCAAGGAGGCGAGTTTGAGGGTTTATTCGCTTAATGACCTAGTTTTGACCTAGAATTTTAGGGGCACCCTAGTTTGACCTAGAGTTGACCCGGTTAACCGCCAAAGTCAACTTTTGACCTAGTTTTGACCCAGAGTTGACTTTTTGGACCCAGAGTTGACTTTTTGACCCAGATTTTACTGGTTTGATCCGTTTGACCTAGAACAACCTTAGAAGCTTGTTTTTAGCTATTTTATATCTGTTTAACTCTTTAGAAACTCGTTTAACCTTGCTTTTCGTAATAGGTCCTTGCGACACCAGTTCGGATCGTCAGTTGCTCCGGACGTCAGGCGAGTACATTCTCTGATAGTTTTCATTATCTGATGATTATTATGATTCAGCTTCTAGTATAGTTTTCTCTGATTTTTCTGGCACGACACGGACTAGTATTTCTGGATTTATTTACTTACGACACGTATATTTTATGTTTCTGGCCTCTATTCTGGAATCACCTACTGGTATCACATCGTGACTCACTACAGGCATCACTCATATTTTTGGCTGGACTCATACTTGATTTACGTGTCGGGTCTTGGATTCACTTGTACTAGTCGTGGCGGAGAAATACTCGAGTAGACATGTAAACATTTCCAACTGAAATTACTGGAATCACCCCCTCGTGTCTAATCTAGAATGATAGCAGCCGCACACCCAGTGTGCGGTGAGCCATACTTACCCCTAGCCGTTTATATGTCGAAATAGGTATTTCAAAGACACGAGTTCATTCTTTCTAGTCTGGACTCACTTGTATTTCTTGACTAGTCTCACTTATACTTTCTGGACTTGACTCATTACATGTATTTTTGCTGGACTCACTACACGTTCTTGTGCACATACTTACTCTTAGTTTAGATTTATTGTATCCTGCAGTCATTACTATCTTGCTTCTGATATTCATGCATCTTTACCTTTATGTACCAGTGATACATATATATTTCCTTGTTCATACTTTATTTTCTTTACCTTGCTACTTACTACAACTGCTTTATAGTTTTTATCACTTAACTGGTACTGCTGTTAGAGGTGTACTTGCTCCAATCCTGACTGGATATATTTTTTAGAGGATCCGGAGGATTGGTGTCCGACATTTTATGGACCTCAGCCTATCGATGGTGCAGACAGGGACCCCCTAGTTTAGGAGTGATTTTCGGGTTGGTAGCCGGGATCACTAGGACATCAGTTGTTTTTATTATCTTTTGGTACCGGATTTATCTCCGGTTTTGGATTAAGATCTTGTATTGTATTTGATTCAGGATGTTGTTGTATTATTATTGATGTTGTTTTTGTTTTAGTAGCAATTGTTTAGCTTTGTAGTTGTTAGACTTCTGTGTTATCTTATCGTGCTTAGATTCGTGATTGAGTAGTTGTGATTATCATTATCATATTGCTCCTCCGTTTGGAGTTGAGATCTTGACAGGTACTTATATTGATTGTGTGAGATTGTTATCTAGATAGTAGACCTAGACAGCGTTCTACCGTCGATGTTGCGGCGTAGGCTAGACGTACCCACTACTCATGTCCGATTTTTCGGGTGTGGGTCGTGACACATCCTGCTTCCGCACCTTCGCCTGGTGATATCCTGATCTCAAGTCTATCTTCGAGAATACCTTGGATCCACTAAGCTGATCAAATAAGTCATCAATGCATGACAGAGGGTACTTATTCTTCATAGTCACAGCATTCAAGGCCCTGTAGTCAATGCACATGCAGATCGACTCATCCTTCTTGGTACAAATAACACTTGGATACCCCAGGGTGATGCACTCGGTCGAATAAAGCCTTTCTCCTCTAACTCCTTTAACTACGCCTTTAGCTCATCCATCTCCTTCTTCGCCAGTCTATAAACATGCGACGCTTTGGGTGCTGCTCATGTAGTCAACTCAATCGAGAACTCCATATCTCTATCCGGAGGTAGTCCTAGCAAGTCCTCTAGAAAGATATCCTTAAACTCTAAAATGATAGGATGATAAATGACATCGTCCAATGCCATCTGAACACCATCAAGAACCTTTATGGATCCTCGTGCAAACTCGAGCTCCGGCTGGACTGGTACCTTAAAGAGAATGCTTCCTCTGTAGCAGTCGAAGAAAGCGTGATACTTGCTTAGCCAGTCCATCCCGAGGACAACATCAAAGTTTGGCATGAAAAAGACTAAGAGTCAAGCCTTCATCTCTCTGCCGTGAATCACTATAGGACAAAATCTACAAACGCGACTAACAGGTACAACTATCACGCCCCAGTCCCAAAATATGTAGGACTATAATACGTAATATGCCAGCCGTATGTATACGAACTCCAATATATGGAAACCATACACACACGTACGTTGTACATGAATATCAAATCCACAAGTGGTAATATACTGTCAACAAGTCACACACAATCTATATCTTATCCACAGCAAAAGTAAATGAATAGGAATAAATAACTGAATATCAATATGAAGTCTCAAAGTATGATAGTCGGATGAAAACAAATCCACTGCAAATCGACTATACTAAAACTACCAAATGAGAAAAGAGATCAAACTCTAATATAAGATAAATGTCAATAAAAAAAATAGCAACTAGAAAATCTATCAGCTGCGAGAATCAAAGGTACTCTGAAGATAAGACCTCCTCAGTCTGGTATGAAGCATCAGGTCCGGGTCCGTACTCCTGTGGATAATCCTGTCCGTCTATATATGGAAAGGGACCAGGTCCTCAGAGGGACATAATAAGATACATATAAATATGCCAATAAAGTACTGAAAATAAACATCCAACGGGTTGTCTAACCATCTATGTGAATGCAGTTTGAGAACAACTTTCCAACAAGTGGGCTATCTGGCTAAAATAGGATTGGCATGATTCTCTTGGAGATTCAGGGGCCAACAAAGCATGTCGTCTTTTGAACGCCAGAGGCCGCCTGATAATATATAATATAGTGGTCATCATGATCGTGCATCTCCGGCGGAGCGTACGGGTTACACAAGAAAAGTGCAAAGGAGCCCAAACGCCTTACTTGTTGTTCTCCCCACCCCATGATCTAAGTATGTCATATCCATGACACGATAAAACCTCTAAATAACTGCCAAGTCTTCTAGCATGCAAATTCTATCGGCAGTTATCCCTATCCGTCGTATGACCTATACGTACTAGTGGCCAGTCGAGTACGCAAGTCTGTGTCCTACATGAGACTCACACTCGTGTAATAACAGTGTCATAGCTAGTGAAACATAAGAATGCCTCATGATAATGTGGTGGTCTCATAAACTAGGTAACATGCATATATATAAATAAAAACAGAATACGACGCCACCGTCGTTGCACCCAAGTTATTCTTAGACGCGCAGTTTATATAGCAGTTTAAAATATATGAACTAAATAAATAAAAATAAGATGCATGCAATATAAATTACAGTACAATGGTAAGGTTTGCCTGGCAAACAATCTGTATAGTGTAAGCGTCCAGATGTCAGGTACATAAGATCAAAAACTAAGACCTCTGAATAAACGTCTTCGGATGCTGAAATAAATATCACCAAAGTTTTCAGAATTAACAAGATAGCTAAAAAATACTACCCTTTCGTCCAATTTGGACACATAGGCAAAACGGTAATTTCGGGTCAAGGCGGGGTCCACTTGTGGCCCACTTTGCACCGAAATGCATGCCAGGGATACATGTCTCTAAATGGGACAAATTATAGGTCAAACAAATTCTAAACGTCAATACGAACTCAACGGTATGTCCAATTTTGGATTTTGGTGAGCCGAACACAAATTCGCCCAAAAAGTCAACCGTAGGGCCCGCCAATAGGCGACTTGGTCAACTATCTCGGAATCGCGTGAAACTTGGGTAACATGACCAGCGCGATACCCCGAGTCCAATGGCGCAAGTTTTGTCATATTCCGATGAGCGTACACTAAATGGTACGGTATTTTACAAAAGTTGCGATATAGAGACTTTTTACTGATACGGGTTAATTTTGACGCGCACACGCGTCCGAATCAGTTTCCGTAAAAGCCTACAGGTCAGGACATACCATATGCGTCTTTCGGTGCAATTGGTACACAACGGGGTGGTCCCGTTTGGCGGGACGCGCTCCGTATCGCAAATTTTGAAGGTTTTAAGAACAAGTTTTTCATAAATTTTAACCAGTTTAATTCAGCATATAACACCAAATAAAATAATATAATTGACAGAAAATAATCTCGGTTATATGGTCTTCACATAGCAAAAATAAAATCTAAAATTTGATGTCTGTGGTGGAAGATATGAGTCCTTAAAATAGGTGGTCGCAGCAGTTTTCTGTAGCGTAAAAGTTATGATTTTTCTCCAACTTGGTCTCAATTTTTACCTAAGATTTAGCACTGTTCGATGGAAACTAATACACAGAGTTGGAAGGGAGATAGGTCGTGAATATACCGGTGAAGACTAATCGGAATTGGGTTGCGAGACGAAGCGGGAAACAGCGCGTGAACAGGGGTACATTGTAGTCAAATTTTTGTGCGGCGTGCGCGGGATCTCGCGCAGGACGGGTCCAGGCGGTGCTGTGGCGTACTCCGGGTGGCGGCGGGAGGTCGAGGAGGTCGGCGGCGCTGGGTTGGTGTCGTGGAGTAAGGGTTTAGGGTTAGGGTTTTATATGAAGTTACATATATATATAGATAGAGGGAGAACCGAAGGGGGTCGCTCGCGCGAGGAACAGGGGGTTGGGCTTGCTGCTGCTGCGGGTTGGGGTTGGGGTTTGCTACTGTGGGTTTGGGTAGTTAAGGGGTTAGTGAGTTATAAGGTTTAGGATTTAGGCTTTAATGATTTTCTTTCCTTTCTTTTCTTTTTCTTTTTCCATTCTTTTCTTTTTTCTTTTTATTACCATTATTACTATAATTATTATTATTACTAAAATTATTATTATTATTATTAAAATTATTATTATTATTAGTATAACTATTATTTATTAACTATATATTATTACGTATATAATTGAGGTATATAAAAATCCAGAAAAATATATTTGTACCCCAAAATTAAATTCTAAAAATCTATCACTCTTCCACAATGATCCCTAAAATAAAATAGTAGTTTTTGTACAATAATCCTAAATAATTAATTATCTAGGTAATTAAATCAATAAATCATATTTTCTAATTAACTAAAATAATATAAATAAATTCAGTGATTAATTAAATAAATATAATATTTAGAAATATGTGGTTTTATATTCTACCCAACTTATAAAAATTTTGTCCTCGAAATTGATACTAACCCATATTCATAATAAATCACTATAGCTATTACACTTCATTGCTATCTAGTAGTGTTTCCTAAGAGTCATGGTCAGTTCACCCTAACACTTCTTATTTATTGTCCATACCCTATTCTATTATCCTTTAACTCGTCTATACTACCCAACTTACAAGAATTCTACTAGTAGTCAAAGTCTCTTGACGCTATTGTCTAGGTTGTAAGACAAATTTATTTATTGGGTCAAGAATCTTGGAATACCTGTCTGGAATTTCATAACCATGATTTTTCTTTGTAACCGTCAAGTATCGTAGTCTAATACTGCCATGCCACCTGACCAGTATATCCGCAAATACTTTGACTACTCCACTATAACGGTCTAGCTGCAGCTATCGCTACTTCGCCAGTGATTTATCATAGTCGTCAGTTCGTAACAAGTACCTTCAACTCTTTCCTAAGCTTAGTCTAAGTTTTTCAGCAACAGTTAAGGTCTTGACTAACTTTATAAAATTATTAGAAGTATAAACTAATTCAACAATCCAACTAATTCCTATTAGACGAAGGGATGCTATACATGGTTTTAAAATAATAAGAGGATACAGATATTGCTATAGTGCATATACATAAGGGTTATCATTATATACTTATCTTTTAGTTATTAATCATTTACTAAACTATTTATGTTTTTAACTAACAAAATAAGGGTGAGGTTGAAGTAAATCAACAATCTATGATGGCACGAAAAGACACAACTATGATAGAAAGAATTTAGCGTGGAATGAGGAATGGATATGGAAGAGAAGGTGAGCAACCCAAGGGGACGGAATGGTGATGGAAAGGAGAATACTACTACTGCTATGCGTGTCATACATTAGCATCGTGGGTATGTCACCTAGTTAAAATATCAACATATCCTCAAAAAAATTTTAACACTAAATATATCACATTGTGTTATGCCCTTAATTACAAAAGATAGTCACAAAGTAATTTGATTGGCCTATGGGTATATCTAGTACTCTCCGTGTATCAAACTTATACTAGCACGAACGTTCATCTTTCTGAAATAGGGGAAGACGGAAAACAACAATAAAGAATTCAAGGAGGAGGTGATATAATACAAGTACGGGATTCAAAGGGATTAGAGAATTCGAAAGGGAGTTGCCAAGACAGTTGTGGATTGAAATCTTATTTTGATAAATTTTTATTCGCATGTTCACATCAGAACAGTTATGTACCTGACATGATATGCTCTGACCAGTTTAAAGGGCAAGTATATTCGTCTAACAAGTTGAGTCAACTATATCTTAATCCACGTAAAGTAGTGATACGAAGATCGAACCAAGCGCACTAAGGTTGATCAGACCATAATGCACTGATTCTGATTTTGACAATGTATTAGTGTGGGCCCCCAGTAATACATATGTCATGAACAAGCTCGATAAAAGAATAAGCTTGCAAAACTAGGCTATAATAGCAACATAAGTCGAGGTAGTTTAGAAAATATAAGTACGTTGGATTAGGATGGAGGAAGGTACAGAATAATTTAAGTTCACCATGAAGATCGGTGTTGTGCCTCTACAGCTTCCATAATAACTTCTTGTCAAGGTCTCTAGTCGACCAAATGGATGTATGGGCCTCTAAGTTCTACAGTCTGGATAAATACTATCTTTTTATGCAAGTCTATAGTTGGTGTCATTCAATTATACTTCATTAATGAGTCAAAAGGACTATATGGTACTAGGTTATGAGGCATACTACCAAACTTACAAGAATTTAACTAATAGTATTATTGAACAATAGAGTGTATATACCTAGTACAAATCATCTTTCTAACCCCTATCAAGCAAGAATTAAAGAAAGATAAGATTGGTGTTGAGAAGATATCAAGCAAGATGCATTGCAAGCAATCAAATAAGAATGCGAAATGAAATCAAGTACGGTGATTAAATAAGTAAATGAGATCCTATACTCTAATTCTGTATGCAGGCTTGCTCGGTATAGTAACGTAACCGAGACAATATGCTCTCGACCTGCATGGGCTACCACAAAATTATGTCACGCCCCAGTCCCAAAATACGTAGCACTAGGAATACGTAACATGCCAACCGTATGTATACGAACTCCAATATATGAAAACCATACACACACGTACGCTGTACATGAATATCAAATCCACAAGTGGTAATATACTATCAACAAGTCACACACAATCTATATCTCATCCACAACAAAAGTAAATGAATAGAAATAAATAACTGAATATCAATATGAAGTCTCAAAGTATGATAGTCGGATGGTAATAAATTTACTACAAATCGACTATACTAAAACTACCAAATAAGAGAAAAGATCAAACTCTAATATAGATAAATGTCAATAAAGAAAATAGCAACTAAAAAATCTATCAGCAGCGATGAATCAAAGGTACTCTGAAGATAAGACCTCCTCAGTTTGGTATGAAGCATCAGGTCCGGGTCCGTACTCATGTGGATAATCCTGTCCGTCTATATCTGGAAAGAGACCAGGTCTTCAGAGGGACATAACAAGATACATATAAACATGTCAATAAAGTACTAAAAATAAACATCTAACGGGTCGCCTAACCATCTATGTGAATGTAGTTTGAGAACAACTTTCCAACAAGTGGGCTATCTGGCTAAAATGGGATTGGCATGATTCTCTTGGAGATTCAGGGGCCAACAAAGTATGTCGTCTTTTGAACGCCAGAGGCCGCCTGATAATATATAATATATAGTGGTCATCATGACCGCGCATCTTCGGCGGAGCGTACGGGTTACACAAGAAAAGTGCAAAGGAGTCCAAACGCCTTACTTGTTGTTCTCTCCACCCCATGCTCTAAGCATGTCATATCCATGACACGATGATACCTCTAAATAACTGCCAAGTCTTCTAGCATGCAAATTCTATCGGCAATTATCCCTATCCGTCGCACGACCTATACGTACCCGTGGTCAGCCGAGTACGCAAGTCCGTGTCCTACATGAGACTCACACTCGTGTAATAACAGGGTCATGGCCAATGAAACATAAGAATGCCTCATGATAATGGGGTGGTCTCATAAACTAGGTATCATGCATATGTATAAATAAAAACAAAAAACGACGCCACCGTCGTTGCACCCAAGTTATTCTTGGACGCGCAGTTTATATAGTAGTTTAAAATATATGAACTAAATAAACAAAAATAAGATGCATGCAACATATAGAATATAAATTACAGTACAATGGCTAGGTATACTTGCCTGGCAAGCAATCTGTATAGTGTAAGCGTCAGATGTCAGGTACACAAGATCAGAAACTAAGGCCTCCGAATAAACGTCTCCGGATGCTGAAATAAACATCACCAACGTTTTCGGAATTAGCGAGATAGCTAGAAAATACTACCCATTCGTCCAATTTGGACACAGGGGCAAAATGGTAATTTCGGGTCAAGGCGGGGTCCACTAGTGGCCCACTTTGCACCGAAATGCGTGTCAAGGGTACATGTCTCTAAATGGGACAAATTATAGGTCAAACAAATTCTAAACGTCAATACGAACTCAACGGTATGTCCAATTTTGGATTCCGGTGAGCCGAACACAAATTCGCCCAAAAAGTCAACCGTAGGGCCCGCCAATAGGCGACTTGGTCAACTATCTCGGAATCGCGTGAAACTTGGGTCACAGGACCAGTGCGATACCCCGAGTCCAATGGTAGAAGTTTTATCGCATTCCGACGAGCGTACACTAAATGGTGCAGTATTTTGCAAAGTCACGATATGGGAACTTTTTACGGATACGGGTTGATTCCGACGCGCACACGCGTCCGAATCAGTTTTTGCGAAAGTCCACACGTCAGGACATACCATATGTGCCTTTCGGTACAATTGGTACATGACGGGGCGGTCCCGTTTGGCGGGTCGTGCTCCGTATCGTAAATTTTGAAGGTTTTAAGAACAAGTTTTTCATGATTTTTAACCCAGTTTAATTCAATATATAACACCAAATAAAATAATATAATTGACAGAAAATCTCGGTTATATTGTCTTCACATAGCAAAAAAAATCTAAGATTGTATGTCTGTGGTGGGAGATCCTTAAACATAGGTGGTCGCAGCAGTTTTCTGTAGCGTAAAAGTTATGGTTTTTCTCCAACTTGATCTCAATTTTTACCTAAGGTTTAGTGCTGTTCGATGGAAACTAATACACAGAGTTGGAAGGGGGATAGGTCGTGAACATACCGGTGAAGACGAATCGGAATTGGGTTACGAGACGAAGCAGGAAACAACGCGTGAACATGAGTACGTTGCAGTCAGATTTCTGTGCGGCGTGCGCGGGATCTCGAGCGGGGCGGGTCTAGGCGGTGCTGCGACGTGCTCCGGACGGCGGCGGCAGGTCGAGGAGGTCGGCGGCGCTGGGTTGGTGTCGTGGAGTAAGGGTTTAGGGTTAGGGTTTTATATGAAGTTACATATATATATATATATATATATATATATATATATATATATAGAGAGAGAGAGAGAGAGAGAGAGAGAGAGAGAGGGAGAACCGAAGGGGGTCGCTCGCGCGGGGAACAGGGGGTTGGGCTTGCTGCTGCTGCTGCGGGTTGGGGTTGGGGTTTGCTACTGTGGGTTTTGGTAGTTAAGGGATTAATGGGTTATAGGGTTTAGGATTTAGGCTTTAATGATTTTCTTTCCTTTCTTTTCTTTTCTTTTTCTTTTTCCATTCTTTTATTTTTTATTTTTATTACCATTATTACTATAATTATTATTACTAAAATTATTATTATTATTATTATTAAAATATTATTATTATTATTATAACTATTATTTATTAACTATATATTATTACGTATATAATTGAGGTATATAAAAATCCATAAAAATATATTTGTACCCCAAAATTAAATTCTAAAAATCTATCAATCTTCCACAATGATCCCTAAAATAAAATAGTAGTTTTTGTACAATAATACTAAATGATTAATTATCTAGGTAATTAAATCAATAAATCATATTTTCTAATTAACTAAAATAATATAAATAAATTCAGTGATTAATTAAATAAATACAATATTTAGAAATATGGGGTTTTACAACAACTCTTCCACCGGTAAGAATTCTAATACAACTAGGCAAAGGTGTAGTGGCAATATTGTGCTTGGCAACAAACCTAGAAGATATGAACGAGTGCGTGGCTCCCGTATCAAAAAATATCACAACAAAAAAAGTAGAAACAAGGGTAATACCTGCTATAACATCAATCTCCTGCTCTGTATCACCCATCTCTATAGCAAAAGCCTATCCAGTCCTTTGAGGTAGTCCATGTGACCTGGCCCTCGTGAACTGGTCCTCCTGAGTAGGTAGCGGTGGTCCCGCTGGAATCCTCCGTCTGCTGGAGGTCGAGTTCCTCCCGCTCCTGGTGCTCCCGGCCATGTTATCTGCTGAACTGGTTTCGGTGTTAGAAGTGTTGGCCTCTGTGCTGGCTGAGGAAGTGCCAAGGCCTGCTGCACTAGACAGTCTCTAGCAATATGCTGTCCAGAACCACATCTCATACACTGCCCTAAACGAAGCCGACAATTTCTCATGATGTGTCCGCGCTTCCCATAAAAATTGCAGTAGGGTTTCTCCTGAATCTGGTACGGTCCCGCTCTCTACTATTGCTGTGGCTGCTGATGTGCAAAGGGCGTCTGATGGGCCCTTCCAGTTGCGTCTTTGCTGGTCCTCATTGAATTCTCTATTGATTCACTTTTTTCTTGCTGATGGCCTCCTAGATTCTGGCCTATGTCAATAACTCGACATAGGAGATCCGGGACTGTGAGCTGGTATAGTGCTGGAGCTCTTGAGTTAGCCCGTGTTAAAATCTCTTTGATTTCTCTAAGTCATTGGGTATCAAAATGGCGTCATATCTACTGAGGTGGATGAACTCCGCATCATACTCATCGAATGTCTTGTTTCCTTGCTCTAGATAGAGGAACAGATTGTACAATACATTCTTCATGGTGGCCAAAAAGTATTTTTTCTCAAAGTACTCCAAGAACTACTCCCAAGTCTGACGTATACCTAATTAACGCTCCATTAATTTCCACCAGTGATGAGCGTTTCCTTCTGGCTGGGTCATCATGCCTGTCATCCATAAATCCGTAGGCAACTGTGACACCTCTAATAGCTTCTTGGTGTTGGTTATCCATGTTATGGTCTCCTCTGGGCTCTCATTGCCTTTATATATCATGGGGTTCATCTGTACAAAATCCTTGACTAAACCAACATGAGCTTGTGGCACTAGAGCTAGTGCCTCGGCTGGTGCGGGTGCTGGTGCAGCCAACCTCTCAAGTGCAGCCAGGAATCCCTGTCTCATTTCGGTGGCTTCCCGTCTCTTCTCGGCCGCTTGCTGCCTCTGCTCGGCAGCCAGTGCGACGACCTGCTATCTCTGTTCCTGCATCATCATCTGGAAGAATTGGAACATCTGCGTCTGGTCGTCCTGCGGTGCTGGTGGAGCTGGAAAAGTCCATTATGCGCCATAGAAGGAGCTGGTGGAACCGAATTATTAGTCTGCCCATCCGGTCCTGGAAGTCGAGGAGTCGTTGAGGCCTCTCCTGGTGATTGGCCGTTGACCCATGGAGACGTATCATCCCCGGTGGCGGCGCGTCTGCTACGCAAATTTATCTCTCTGCAAGAGATGGACAAAAGGTTAGAAAGAGTACATGAATCAAGCAGGATGCAAGCATTTAAATATGACAGATGGAAGAAAGGTGAGATATATTCAAGTGTGGATAAGATCCTATTTTCTAATCCTATTTGCAGGCTTGCTCGGTACAGTAACATAACCGAGACAATATACTCTTGACCTGGATGGGCCACCACAAAAATATGTCACGTCCCAGTCCCAAAATACGTAGGATTAGGAATACGTAGCATGACAGCCGTATGTATATGACAACTCCAATATGTTGAAAAATTATAACACATACATACGCTGTAATATGAATATTAATTCACAAGTGAAACATATATTGTCAACACAAGTCATAGGCATCTATATCTCATCTACAAGCACAAGTAAATTAATATCAAAATAGATATCTAAGTATCTCAAGTACGAAGTATCAAAGAATAATAGTCGGGTGGAGACAAATCCACTACCCATCGACTATATCAAAAACTAAAATGATAGATGAGATCAAAACTCCAATATAAGATAAATCTCAAATAAAAGAAACCGCAACTAACATATCCATCAGCAATAAAGTAATCACTGATACTCAGAAGGTAAGACCTCCTCAACAGAGAATGAAGCGTCAAGTCCGGGTCCATACTCCCGCGGATAATCCTGCTCGTCTATACCTAGAAAGGGACCAGGTCCTCAGAGAGACGTAATAAGATACATAAAAGTATGCCAATAAAGTACTGAAAATAAATATCCAAAGGGCCGCCTAACCGTCTATGTGAAATGCACTTTTGAGAACAACTTTCTAACGCGTGGGCTATTTGGCTGAAAACAGGATTGGCGTGACTCTCTCGTAGAATCAGGGGTCTACAAAGCGTAACATCTTTCGATCGTCAGATGCCATTTTTAAATAATATAATATAAGGGTCATCTGACTGCGCATCTCCGGCGGAACATACGCGCCTTTCGGTGCAACTGGTACGTGACGTAGTTGTCCGGTTTGTCAGGATGTACTTTGTATCGAAAGTTTTCTAAGTTTTTGTAACAAGTTTTTCTTGATTTTAAATCTAAATTTTTGCACAGATCTAATGATCAAATATATGCAAATAATAGGTCGTTTCAATCTTGGTTATATTGACTTCGTGTCAGAAAAAGAAAATCGAATTTTGGTCTGGTCGATTAGGAGAAAATGCCTTCCAAAATAGTATGTTGGTTTCGAAAACTGTCAATTCACATATATCTAAGATATTGATTTTTCGAAAAGTTTCGGATAAATTTACATCAGAAATAGGGTGGTTCGAAAAGTTTCGGATAAATATATATATAACTGAGAGAGGGCCGGTCACCACGCAGGCCGCGCGGGTAAGCATATGGGGTGGGGTCGAATTTTCTATGGTGTAGCCCTATTGCTGTTGTTGTATGTGTTGTTGTTGTTGGTTATTTTGATTAGGGTCGGTTAGAGTTAGGATTAGATTAAAGTTTAGGTTAAGGTTTGGGAATTAGGTTTTTAATTGTTTTTTTTCTATTATATTACTACTATCATTATTATTATTCTCATTATTATTATTTCTATAAAACAATTATCATTTTATTATTACTATATATATCTTTCTTTTCATAAAAGCTATTATTTTAGGTGTTTTAAAATTTTAACGTCTAATATATTTATTTATCTACTATCAAACTACCCTCATGTGTTGACAGTGTACATAACCTAGTATTAATATTTTAATTATTAATTAGAAATTCTGGGGTGGTTACACACACACACACACTATGAGTACTAAATCAAACACTTGTCATGCACATATATGATACCCTATGATACGTATCCAACAAAGTACCAAATTTTTAAATACTACACAATACTCATTTCTATATATCAAATACTTAATATAATAACTAATACAACTTGCTACACTAAGAATTGAAGAGCATTCATACAAAATACTCAAAATGAGTCTCGTATCACACTGTATCACAAAATACCATGACACGGCTTACTCGTATCCAATTATGGACACGTACCTAGTTCTACAACCCCGATCTAAGTCTAAATAGATCTAATTGGTCTCATGACACACAATTGATGTGTTAATCTCGTAATTTTTTCTATTTGGACACAAATTACCATATAACTTTTACAATACAAATCATATGGATTTAATTCTTGATCATATGGGTAGCCCTAAGCCAAGGGATGATTCCTAATAGTTAAATGCATGAATTATAGTCTAATTTAAGGATTGAATTCAGAATTTACCTATTGGGAGATGGATTTCCAATAAAATACTCAATGGACACAATTTTCTTGCCAATTTCACTTCTTTAAGTGCTCCTTATAATCCAAGCTCCATTGCTTCTTAGATAATTAATATGAGAGAAAAACATGTGTGAATTTGGTTGAATTTGTTGAGGGATGAGTCAATTTGGGAAAGAACACAACTGGGGATCTAATTGGAATGAACTAAAGAAGATGTGAGAGAATGTAGAGCCTCATATGGCTGGCCCCTCCTTGCTTCCCCTCCAAGTCATAACAAAATATCCACAATGCTCCTCACTAGTTAATTATGAGGAATAATAAAGGACTAAATTGAAAAATTTCTAACTAATTCAAATTAAGCTAATCTCCTTAATTTACTAAGGAAGAGGGTTTAATGGGCTTGGCCTCATGTTGGGCTCAAAATGTCATACCAATCTAATGGGTCCACTAATGTCAAGTCCGATAAACATTGGCTAGCCCACTAATACATAATTAAATAGCACAAGAATAATTTAAATAAATAGCACAGTATAAATAGATATTAATTACTAAATAATAATTATACTAAATGACCAAAATATTCTTATTTAGAAATATGGTAGTGACAAGTCTACCCTCCTTAGAAAATTTTGTCCTTAAAATTTAAGCAAAGAACTTAGCACTACAACAAACAATCACAGCAAACAAGAAAGAATAATACCTCACGGCTCAAAGAGATAAGGGTATCGCTCACGCATCTTGGCTCCCCTCTCCTAGGTACTCTCCTGGAGAGTGGTGCCCCCACACGACGCGTACCCAAAAAATTATCTGGTTCAGCAATACCTTCTCCCTGCGATCCAGAATCTCCACTGGCTGCTCTGGGTAGCTGAGAGTCGGACCCACCTCGATCTTCGAGTGATCCAATACGTGACAAGGATCTGCCAAGTACCGTCTCAGCTGCGACACATGAAATACATCATGCACTCTCTCTAATTCAGGCGGCAAGTCTAGTCTGTAGGCCACTACACCGACCCTCGCAAGAACACTGAAGAGTCCGATGTACCGTGGACTAAGCTTTCCGCCTACACCAAAGCGAATAGTGCCTTGTATCAGAGAAATATGCAAGAACACCATATCTCCAACCTAGAACAAAATAGAGCCTTAACACTCAATCTAAGATAAAGCAATCATAAGCAATCAAACAAAATCTATACCTCAAACTCTAAATGTCTCCGGTGACTATCGACCCAATGCCGCTGTCTGTCTTGCGCCACCCAAAGTCTATCTCTAATGTGCTTCACCTTCTCGGCTGCATCCACAATCATCTCTGGTGCCAACAAAAATCTCTCACCAACATCATCCCAAGATAGATAAGTGTGACATCTTCGTCCATATAAAATCTCAAATGGTGACATCTCGATACTGGCCTGGTAACTGTTGTTGTAAGCAAACTCTACCTGGTGAAGATGATCCTCCCAAGAGTCTCTGAAATCCAAAATACAAGTGCAAAGCATATCCTCGAGAGTCTGAATAGTCCTCTCCGACTGTCCGTCTGTTTGGGGGTGATATGCGGTACTAAACTTGAGCTGGGTGCCCAAGCTTGCTGGCAAACTCCTCCAGAAATGGGATATGAAGCGACTATCCTGATCCGAGACGATGCACATAGGAACTTCATACAATTTGACAATCTATCGCACATACATCTCCGCTAGCTTCTCCCTAGACGTACCCACTTTGAATGGCAAGAAGTGGACTGATTTGGTCAACCTGTCTACGATGACCCAAATTGCGTCTTTACCTCCAGGAGAATGCGGAAGTCCTAAAATAAAATTTATAGTAACATGCTCTCATTTTTATTATAGAATGGGTAAAGGCTGAAGTAAACCACCTGGCCTCTGCCTCTCCGTCTTTACCTACTGGCACACTAAATATCTGGATACAAAGTGCGCTACCTCCCGCTTCATGCCATACCATAATATATGCTCCCTCAAATCTCTATACATCTTGTTGGCACCTGGATTTATAGAGTACTGCGATCGATACGCCTTCTGAAGAACCTCCTCGCACAATGTCCCACTTGGTACACATAACCTGATACCGTGCCGTAGTGATCCATCCTCAACAATAGTGAAGTCCTCGGATAATCTCATCCGAACCTGTGCTCTGATGCTCCTCAGAGACTCATCATCATACTACGTAGCTCGAATCCTGTCCATCAGCTCTGACTGTATCTGCAGTCCCCACATCTGTATCTTGATACCTGTTACCAGCACCTTAATACCCAAGCTCTCAAGATTGGCTAATAAATATCTATTTATAGTCAAGCACATAGCCACTGGATACCTGCTCAAGACATCAGTGACTATGTTAGCCTTCCCTGGATGGTACTACAATGATATATCGAAGTCCTTCATCAACTCCAACCACCACCGATATCTCATGTTTAGCTCTTTCTGAGTAAACACGTACTTCAAGCTCTTGTGGTCTGTGAAGATCTCCACACCACACGCTCTCCGTATAGATAGTGTTTCCATAGCTTTAGAGCAAAAATGGCCGCTGCTAACACCAAATCGTGGGTAGGATAATTCTTCTCATGATGATGTAATTGCCTGAAAGCATAGGTAACCACCTTCCCATTTTGCTGCAAGACACAATCCAAAACCTTCCCTGAAGCATCACTATAGATAGTGAATCCACCTACTCCTGGTGGCAACGTCAAAACTGGAGCTATCGTCAACATCTTTTTCAGCTCCTCAAAAGCGGCATGACTCTTCTCAGTCCAGACAAACTCTACATCCTTCATAGTCATCCTAGTCATCGGCTCTGCAATCCTGGAGAAATCCTATATAAACTTTCGGTAGTAACCTGCTAGCCACAGAAAACTCCTGATCTCTACCACTGAACTCGGGATAGTCTACGACTCCACTGCTGAAGAAACGACTCCACTGCTGAAGGAACGACTCCACTGAGATCCCACCACCTGTGATCATATGTCCAAGGAATTCAATCATGTCAAGGAAGAACTCACACTTTGAAAGCTTTTCATAAAGCTTCTTATTTCTGAGAGTCTCGAGAACTATTCTCAGATGTTCCTCATGCTCCTCTAGAGTCCTCAAAAATATCAGAATATCATCAATAAATACCACCACAAACTTATCCAGATACTGGTGGAACACCTTATTTATCAGATTTATGAATACCATCGGGGCATTGGTCAACCCAAACGGCATCCCCATGAACTCAAACTGGCCATACCGAGTCCGAAAATCTGTCTTCGAAATATCTTCCTTCTTCACTTTCACATGATAGTATTTAAAAACATTTAGTATAATTACAGTTTTTTGCTATATTCTATTTTATTGTGATCAGTTTATGCCACATTGCTCTAGATTATCTGTCTATTTTCTACCAAACTATGATATTTGTTCATTGCTTTCTCATCTTGTATTATATTCTATATTTCTGTTTATAGTCATTATCAAATAACTTGGAACCGTTATTAGGTTGCACTCGCTCCATCCTGACTGGATATATTTTTAAGAGTATTGAGATAATTTGTTTCCGACTTATTATGGACCGCAGGAGGTAGTAGCTGCAGCTTTAGACCGTTTAGTGCATGAGTGATTACTGGGAGGCCTAGCCAGTATCACTAGTTATCCTACTTACCTTTACTCAGAATTATAGTACTGAATTTGTTTACAACATATTAGACTTTTGTGATATATTATTATTACACCTAGACTTGTTTAGATTGATGTTGATGTTGAGGACTATCCAGTTGTGACTTGTGACTTCTTTGTTTTATCATATCGTGTCATTTATCCTCCTATAAATTTTTTTGTGATTGAGTATAGATATTGACTTTTTATTATCATCTTGTCCTCCTTATGGAGTTGAGATTATCATTGACATATTATATATTATTGTGTGAGATGGATATATAGTATTGTTGACCTAGACAAAGTTCTACCGTCGATGCTGTGACGTAGGCTGTACATACCCA
Organism: Iris macrosiphon; assembly: GCA_036927795.1. Taxonomy (NCBI): domain Eukaryota; kingdom Viridiplantae; phylum Streptophyta; class Magnoliopsida; order Asparagales; family Iridaceae; genus Iris; species Iris macrosiphon. Next base: position 52,728,236 of record JAYESA010000011.1, read on the forward strand.
CGTACTCGTACTCGATCATCCTGGTGCGGGTCGTAACACAATTTTGTGGTGGCCCATACAGATCTCGTCTTTGTAATTAGTGCGATATCGTGGTAGTGCAATGACTTAGTTGTACTACTGTGAGCCCGCGATAGGATATAAGATATAGGATATAGGATATAGGATATTTGGATGAGAATATACTCAATCACAAATTAGGATTCCTTGAGATATTCCTGGGATGACCCTTGTGAATCTTACTATAAACTATATTTCAAAATATGATTCCCTTATTTTTGTTTACCTTCACATGTTCGTTGTTGAATTTAATTCTTTTATTGAAATAAATTTTGTGGAACATATCGAGGTACATTCTGATAACATATTTGGATAAGAACAGTAGAAAAGGTAACCGTCTGCCTTAGTTATGGAGTCTAGAGTTTATCGCAGCCATATTAGCTGGCGTGGCGAAGACATAGAACCTGATTTTGAATATATTTCTCTTGGTTATAGAATTTAGAGTTTTTGCCGCCAAGCTAGCGGCAGGGCAAAATTTTTAGATACCATAATTCTAGAGGTTTGTACCTTAGTTATGGACTCTATAGTTTAGCGCAGCTATGCTTACTAGCATAAAAAAGATTCTGAGTAACATGATTTCAGATAGACGTCTATATTGTATCTTAAATTAGTTTTTAACATATCATCTCAATTATTCAATATTTTTATCATTGAATTTTGTTCTATCACCCCTACTAGCTCATGATAGAGATGTCTTTAGTTTCTCAAATTAGTTACTTATAAAACTTTACCTTCATTAGTTACTTATAGAGGTTCACCTTCATTAGTTCCTGAGGCAGCTTCTTTGGATAGTGTACTAGTTTGGTAACTTATAGGCATATTTATGTCCAGTTTGAGTATCAGTGTTGATTGTTGAGAGTGTAGCTTGTGAGTGGTTCCTTGTTGGGTAGGAGAGCATTATGTATCAGTATATAAGCCTAGAAGTAACTCATAGAGTAGTAACTTTTGTAGCCATAGATCTAAGATATGTGTCAGAGTATAGTTAGTAGTTGGTATCCTAGAGTATCAAGCATGTGTCCAGTATAGTTATGGAGTTAGTGATTGTGTACCAAGGGTGCAAGTGTCCAAGGTGTATCAAGAGTAGGATAAGTGATGTGGGATATGAGCAATGTGTTAATTTAGTATCAGTAAGTATTAGTGTGTGTGATAGTATTAGCTTAGTGTATCAGTGTGATAATAAGGTAGGGTATGCAAGGGGGTATCATGGGGAGTATGAGTGCAGGTGTTCCAGGTAGTAAGAGAGGTACAGCTAAGCCACATGTGGCACCGCAAATAGTCATGCACCAGTAGAGGGAGACACCCCAGCAGGGCAGGGCATTTGCGATTACGGTCGAGAGGACCGATGCTACATATGTTGGGTTAGAAGTTTCTGTCCTTTTCCTTCTTTACCTTCCACCTATTGATCAATGTGACTTTTTAGTACCTTATAGTGTGCATGGGAACTTTTGGTGCTATGGTATAGTTAGTATTAGACCCTTGGTAGAGATTGCAATATCAGGACTAATATGAATTAGTTGTTTGATAAACAATGAATATTTATTTTTCAATGGAATTATATATTGTATGAGTTGGATATGAGTTTCTTGGACCATGGTTAGATGAGGGTTTGAGTATAGCCATGATTATGATGAATATATTACAACCAGTTAGAAGAAAGAAGACGAGATTATCTTCTGGACCATGAATTATCCTTTCAGTTAGTGTCTACTTCCATTCTTAAATTTTGAGGACGAAATTTTTCTAAGGGGGTAGGATTGTAACCACCACTTTCCACCATAGAAATATTTTGATAATTTTACATGTTGTTTGAAATTTCTATATATTATTTTATATTAGTAATTTCCTAGAATTATATAAGTGTTAGTTAGTGGTTAGCCAAATTAGAATTTGTAAGTGTTAGTTAGTGCTAATTATTCTTAGTCATGACTTTAGCAATTAAAATTAATTAAGTTTAGTTATCATTAAGAGCATATTTCTCTTAGTTATAGAGATCCCTTCCTTTAGTTAATTAGATTTCATTCATAACAAATGGAGATGGGCAAACTTGATATTTTGGCATGACCAAACCTTAGTATAAGAGATAAGTTCAATTTAGGGCTCATCCATTCATTTCATTTCACTCATTAGGCTCATTTTTCCCAAAGCTTCTTTCTTCCCAACCAAACCCAATTTCATACTAATTTCACTCAATCAACTTCCAATTTCACTCATTCTAACCATCATGAAAGCCTAGAGCATTAGAGAGCACAAGAAGATCCATAGGAGAGGAGTTTGTCAGGAGTTTGTGTCCGACTCATTCCTTTCCTGTCCAAATTCGGTATTCTCCAAAGAGGCTACCAATACATTAGGTAATTCTCTCAATTTTATCAAATTTATGGTTAGGAACACCCCTTGGTCATGTAGGAACATTTTTATGGTTAGCTTTGACTTCCCAATGGTAGATCTAGGCACTAGAAGCCATCAATTTGGTAGATCTAATTTTGTGTCATAATTTTGGGACTCAATTTAGGAAAAATCTCAATTGTGTCCATTGAGTATGTATATTGTGTCCTAATGAGGACTATTGATATTTATTGATGGTGTGAAGATATTCTTATGTCCAAAATTGGACACGTAGAGTCCATATCATGATACATCATGATACGTATAAGCAGATTTGGTAAAGTGGGTGTATACATGTATTCTTTTGTCCAAAATAATCCAAATTTGTCATAGTATTCTGTCTCATTTTTAGCAGCCATAGCAACTTAGAAATGCTATAACTTCTAACTCATGACTCCAATTAATCTCCTTTTTTTTAAAAAGAACAGTATCGAAGTTAGCTTTCCAAATATATAAATTAATATGCCAAATTTGTTCTGAAACTTTCTGTAAAGTTATTTGAGTGCCAGGTGTCCGAATGACAAATGTGTTTCAGTGTTTTCGCGATTTCGGGAGCTTCTTGACACAAAAATCCAATCCGTTTGATGTTTCAGAAAGCTGATACGAAGGGCTACGACATACATTAACTCTAAAATTTATTGAATAGTCTAATAGGTGCAGTATTGGTTACAAGTAAAGAACTGACTATACGACATAGATATTTTGTATATCCTATGAGCCTCGGTAGTATGGATATCAAGTGAGTATATGTATCATAGGTTATCAATTATATGTATTATATATATATATATATATATATATATATATATATATATATATATATATATATATATATATATAGCTGTTATGTAGTGTGTATGTTAGTGTTGATACAAGTGGTTATCAAGTGAGCCAAGTATAGGTAAGTTATGTGTCAAGGTATTAAAGTTTGGGGCATAGTACTAGTATGATACTTGGGTACCATGAGAATATTGGTATCATGACATTCAAGTATCATGAGTAAGGGTAATTGAGTATTGAGGCCTGAGTAAGGTATCATATTTGGTATCAAGTATTAGTATTAGAGATAGTTGGGTAAGTATCTATGAGGATAAGGTATTGGTCAAGATACTAAGATATTGGGTATTAGAACTAGGTAATGGATAAATATCAAGATGTCAAATACCAAGAGTAGGGTAATTATCTTAGATGTAATGTAAGTGTAGGTTATGGTCTATCTTGGGGGTTGGTACCATATGATACTTAATGTGGTATATGGTACCAGTACAAACATGTGAGATATGTGTGGGATAAATTAGAGTATGGTATCATAGGATGTATCAAGGTATTTAGAATACCAAGATACCAAAATATTAGAAATAGTATGAAGTAATACTAGGATACTAAGGTAAGGTTACAATATTATGTATTGGATTAAGATACCATGGTAATGATAGTGTCTAGCTTGGATAATAGGTTAGGTACCAAGATATGAGCTAAGGTATTGGGATTGGTCAAGAAAATGGTATTAGCTAAGGTATTAGTCTAGAAACTATGATAAGGGATAATATGTTAAGGTATTGGTTAAGGTAATAAAGTAATACTAAGATAATAGCTAGGTAATGAGGTAATACTAAAATATTGGCTAGGTATTAAGTGTTAGACTAATTTATTGTATATATTAGTGTATCTATATAGTATATATGATATTATTATATCATAGTTAACTAGTATGACTTTAAAACTTAGTATTAGCAAGGTATTGATCCATAGTTGAGGTATTGGTGATACGGCTAAGGTATTAGTCTAAAAACTTGGATATTAGCAAGATATTGACAAGTATGGACTAGAAAACCTAGTTTAGCCACGATATTGACCCTAGAACTAAGGTTTTGACTAATAGTTAAGGTATTTAAAATACGAGCTAAGGTATTAGGTAAATATGTGATACGGGTTAAGATACCGTGATACACGGTAAGATAAATAGCTATATGCCAAGGTATTGCTAAAAATTATAGGTAGAAGTATATATTAGGATAATATATGCTAGAAACTTATTAGTATAGCCTAGAAACATATTATTGGCCTAGTATTAACTACTAATGACCTAGTTAGCACCTAAAAAACCAAATAGTGACTTGTTATGACTTAGTATAACTTTATAAATCTTATAAATAGGTAAAATTAACTTAAAAACTAGGAAATGATATAGTTTGACTGTATTGACCTAGATTTGACTTAGTTTGACCAAATTTGACCAAATTTGACTTAGTTTGACCTAATTTGACTTAGTTAGACCTAATGTTGACTTAGAGACCTAGTTTCAAGCTAGTATAGCATGTTTATGATTTCAAAATACTGTTTTAACTTAATATTTCATATTTAGGTTTTTGAGGCACCGATATGGATACAGTTTAACATTCATTACTTTGGACCACATGCGAGTACATTCTCTGATAGTTTTTATTATTTGATAACTACTATAATACAAGTATTTAAAAATATTTTACTTGATTCCTGACACGATGGTACACGGACTAGTACACATATGGATCTTCAGTTATGAGATATTATTACATGTTTACATTATTTCTCGTATTCTCTTATAGTTATTAGCCAATGTTTAACATTAGACAATTTCTTGAGTACATTGCATTATAATGTGTCATGGTTGGATCCATTGTACTAGTCAGGGCAGGGAAAGTTCTAGCTAGATATGTGATCAAAATCCTAGATAATGTTCAATGTTTAAGGTAGACAATGTTTATCCAATTAACGTTTAAGGTAGACAATGCTTATCCTGTTTAAGTAGACACTGTTTAACCCAAGCCGATCACATATCTAATTAGTATTTTAAAATACTTAGTATAGTTGTAGTTTTTCTATATTCTATTTTATTGTAATAAGTTTATGCCATATTGCTTTAGATTATCTGTCTATTTTCTACCATACGATGATATATGTTCATTGCTTTCTCGTCTTGTATTACATTCTCTGTTTATGTTTATAATCATTATCAATTAACTTGAAACTGCTATTAGGTTGCATTCTCTATCCTGACTGGATATATTTTTCAGAGTATTGGGAGGATTTGTGTCCGACTCATTACGGAACGCAGGAGGTAGTATCTGCAGCTTTGGACCCTTTAGTTCAAGAGTAATTATCGGGAGGCCTAGCCGGTATCACTGGTTATCCTAATTACCTTTACTCAGAATTATAGTACTGGATTTGTACAACATATTAGACTTTTGTGATATATTATTATTACTCCTAGACTTGTTTAGATTGATGTTGATGTTGAGGACTATCCATTTGTGACTTATGACTTCTTTGTTTTATCATATTGTGCCATTTATCCTCATATATTTTCTTGTGATTGATTATAGATATTGACTTTATATTATCATCTTGTCCTCGTTATGGAGTTGAGATTATTGTTGCGTGAGATGGATAGATAGTATTATTGACCTAGACAACGTTCTACCATCGATGTTGTGGCATAGACTGAATGTACCCACGTACTCGTGTCCGATTATCCGGGTGCGGGTCGTGACAGAAAGATAACCTGAGTCTGCATCACCAACTAGACGAGAATTGTTAATAGAATCACATGAATAAAATAATCCTCTGTCAGTAGTTCTACGAAGATATCCCAATATGTATTTAACACCATTCCAATGTCTAAGTATAGGTGCAGAACTATATCTAGACAATAAATTAACAAAAAATGTAATGTCTGGTATTTTACATTGTGCTAGATATAGTAGTTCTCCAATAATACTTAAATACGGTACTTCAGGACCAATTTTTTTTATCTTCTGCCTTTGGTCGGAATGGATCTTTATCCAAATCTAAATTGCGTACAATCATAGGTATACTTAGTGGATGTTCTTTGTCCATTCTGAATCGTTTCAAAATTCTTTTAATATATCGGGATTAATGCACTAATATTCCACTGGAGCTTCATTCTAATTGCAAACCGAGACAAATCTTTATCTTTCCCAGGTCTATCATTTCAAATTTTTTCTTCAAATAGTTTGCAGTTTTTTCCAATTCTGTAGGAGACCCGATCAGGTTTATATCATCCACATATACTGCTACTATAGAGAATCCATTCTCGAATTTCTTAATGAAAATACGGGCAAATTTGACTATTTTGTATCATTCCTTAGTCAAATATATACTGAGATGATTATACCATATTTTTCCTGATTGTTTCAACCCATATAATGCTCGTCTAAGTTTAATTGAACACATGCCCTTTGACTTAGTCTCTGGCATTGTAAATCCTTCAGAAATTTTTATATTGATGTTAGTATCTAAGTCTCCGTACAAATATACAGTTACAACATACATAAGTCTCATATCATAATTTTCAAAAACTGTAAGACTAATTAAATATCTAAAAGTAATAACATCCATAACTGGAGAGTATATCTCTGTCACACCCTGGCCCCGAATGGCCAAACGTCCTCTCATGGACGTAATACCACATAAGCCTAAGTTGCGCTCGCGCAAGGCAAGTACCAAAACGGCCGATAAAAAGTTAAGCCACAGAGTCGCACAGATGGTCCCTAAGTAGCGGAAGTTGAATAACACAAGTATGAAGTAAAACAAAGCTCTTTGTTGATATTGAACAAATGTTACAATGTCGCTAAGCCAAATATTACAATAGCTTAGGTTCTCTCTCTCAAAACAAAGAAACATGCCAAGCTGCTTACAACTTTGAGAATGATATGCCAAGCTGCTTACAACTTTGAGAATGATATGCCAAGCTGCTTACAACTATGAGAATGATATAACATGTAATATAAAGCCTAACTCGTATTGCAGATATGAAATGTCACACAAATATGAATAAATATGGCACAACTTAGCAACTTACTAATCGTCCTTTCCTGCCCAAAGATGAATCAAGTTAACCATATATATATATATATATATATATATATATATATATATATATATATAATGAATCAAAGAACGCACATGGAAACATCGAGTGTCATGAACGTCTCTTGCCTCAGACATGATCTGCTTAAACTATAGTGCATCGTGCATCAGGCTAGTGCAAATAACGACATGCACTCGGATTGCCGCTCGTACGCCAACTTAATCTATATGAAGGGTCACTGGCGCTGCAAGACATTATTGGTTGTAGACATAGGTAGCGAGCCCGCTACAAGCCACCCCACCACCCGTGCTAGGCCATTAGCACAACTATACTGACGTTCCACCCAGATCAAATCGGTTTTGGTGCCCAGCAAGCGTTCGTAGGAACCCTACTCCTTGTGCACAAATTATCTATGATCATGCATGTTCACTTATCTTGATCTCTTGCTTTGTACTGTTCAAATCTTTCACTTTTTCTTATTCATAAACTTACTGGGCTACCCAAGCCATTCTTCTTCTGCTTTTACTTATCATATTATAGTTCCCTAGTTCAGAAACAGCCTTGGCCTAACAGTTCCGAAGCATTTCCATGTTTCTATTACTCGGCTCAAAAATGACTATTTTGATAGTTTTCCTGTCTCAAATGAGTAAACCATATTCGAGAAGTGCTACAAGTCCCTGGAATGTTCTATGTGACGAGCATTATATATATAAATTGACAGCGTAAGAAAATCTATGTGCTAGCATAAGAGTATCTATTTTACACAAACATGAATTGCATCAAAAAACGACAATCCATGGAGCAAGTTATTATTTCCATGTTCTATGCCAAGTAACATAAGGCGAGATTATTTCTTTAGCTAGGTTGGTTCACTACTTTTATTAGCATGCATCAAGTATTTTCCTAGCGACTAGAAAGTATCGTCCTTATTTTAAATGTGAAGGCCAAGAAAAGACAGATTCATCAGAGCCACCCACTTGAACGAGGGCTTGCCTCGGCCGAGCAGGACTCCGAGCGAACCGCTGAAACTCCAAGTCCGAATGTTGTTTAGCCATTTGAATCATCTTGTTGAACTGATAGGGGCAGGCTGTTATATAATACACCACTCAGAAAAAAATTTGTTCTCAAAACTTTCTAAGCGCTCTCATCTAACTATGCATCATTATCGCTCAAACTATCATGCATCTCGCTCCCTATCTATCCAAACATGCCTTGCCTAATTTCAAAGATAGCTTGCATACATTTTCCATTCATTCCTCAACCCGCATTGCGCTCATGCCTTACTCGAATTTCCTCGATCCACTATATCATTCAATTCAAATTGACTATCTCCGAAACCCAACCACCCAATCCTCTGCCACAATCTCTATTGCGCCTCATGCGGAGCTGTACTACACAAATACATGGTATGCTATAACTCATCGCAAACAAGGAAAACTTAGGGCTAGGACAAACCTGACCAAACGAGACTCCTTATTCATTCTGAATCCAAAAAATATCACTCACTGATTCACTCAATGTCATCCGATCGAACCCAGTGCTATGCCTACCCAAATCCCAATAATTCTCAAGACCTTAAGTTCAAATCCTAACTAATCTACCAAAGTCGACAAAACTAAGTCCAAATCCGATCGTAAATCGATACATAATTTATCTTCGAGCCATCGCCTACTCTCGCTATAGAACTTTCATTATCTTCTAAAAATTTTGTTCGATTCATTTACGTTCTATCTTCCGAAAAATCCAAATCTAAGGAACAACCAACCGAATCCCAATCCTTTGCTATCCATGATTCATTTACACTCTTCCAAACAAAAATTTAATTCCGATGACGTCGTTCAAATCCGATCATACATAAATTCGTCTCCATTCAATCTTCCAAGCAAAATCCTCAATCTATTTCTTTCTTGCGACGTATCACTTGCATTTATCTTATGCCTTAATATTTTTCCCAACGACATGACCTTTGAACCATCAAAAATCTAATTTATTTTCCCCAACTACTATGTATTCTTTCGATCAATCCTCAATATTACACAATTTGTTTTCTCAAGTACTTTCATCTTACGAAACCACAATATTGCCTCGAGCGGGGTCGATCAAAATCTAAGCCAATTCAAATCCAATTCAAACTCAAGTATTGCACTATCATCAAGTACGTCTTACAAATATTGTAGGATCATATGACAACTCTAGAGGGGGTGAATAGAGTGTAGAGAAAGTAATAACCCAATTTAAAATTAAGCTCATTAAAGGCAGTTACCAACTAACACTTTATATGCAAAATAGATATATAAAGCGGTAAAGAAAGACAAGAGAGCAAACACAAACACAAACACCACGATATATACTGGTTTTCCTCTGAGTGGACTAGTCCAGTCCCGAGAACTATTGTTCGGAGTTTTATCCACTATAATCACCAATAGTGAATCACAAGCTTTGATCTGAAGGCTTGCAGACTTCATACAACATCGAGCTTTGATCCGAAGGCTCGAAAGATTTCACACGTGCGTTTGATGCGAAGGGCACGTCGACTTCAAAATTGTATGGAAGACGAACTTGTAAACCAAGCTTTACAACTGGACCAGACTTCTAAATCGGAATCTCGTTGGTACTAGAAGGCTGGGAGTTGATATTGGGAAAAGGAAGGTTTATAGCTCAGAATCGAATAGGAAAGTGAAATGCTTTGAGTGAATAACGTGATTGAAATGGTATATAATTCCACTCTATTAATAGGATTTTTCTGAACTGAGTTCAGGCAGAGTTCGGATGCCCAACGTTCAGAAATTCGAATGTTAGAGCCTGGTCATCCAAAAGAGGAGACTAACTCGGTTTTCTACTTTGACCCTAACCGAGTTCGGTCCGAACTCTCTTGGTCTGTTTCCAGACAGTTTCGTCCAAATTTGGTTTGGTTCAGGCTATTTTGAATGGACTAAGTTCTGATTCAATATAGGTTTGATCTTCTAGTGCCAACACGAACCCGATGCACATTGGTCCTATAAACAAAATGTAAAATACATAACAAAAGATAAAAGACCAAGAGCACTTGATGTCGCCGATCTTCTGAATCGTTTAATGACTTGAAGACGTATTTTTCCTTGACGGCAGTTGTCCAAAGATAAATAGATCTGAAAATCTGAATACCTTTCATTAGCTTCGCCCCCGAACCCCCATGAGGGGTGCTGCCCCCTCGACCCCCGTCCGCTGACCAGGAAGCAGAACCCCCAAGTGTGAGGCTTCAAATAAGTCGTAGGCGGTTGGACAAAATTTTCTGGTATAACGTCGTCTTTGGCTCATCATCTTTTCTTCATTTCATATGTTCATTGCTTTTCAGCAAATACATGTTAGACGAACAAAACAATACAGTACCGAAGCAATATATGATAACAGTTGAGATCAACTATGGACAATAGTGAGTTTAAGTAAAAGTTACTATAGTGATTGTACGATTATCACAATGCTAAACTTAATCGATTAGCCATATTAAAAAATACAATTTAAACATTGGGCCAACAAACACACTATTCCATTTTTTGATTAAGTTAATCACCAATTCTTTCTCGATCAATTTCATACGTCAGACACTAAAACCAATCCGATCAGTCCTCGATTCCATCTTGTTCGTTTCAATCCTAAGCAATCGGTCCAACTTTAAGTAATCAACCGACCAATATCTGAATACCATAATCCGATCCAATTGCATCAAACATTAAACTTCTCTAACGCATACTTAATATCCAAATCCTAAATCTATGTCTCGCTGCCCCATCTCTATACTCTACCCAGGCCATACTCTAAGGTCGATCACACCAACTCAACTCTCGATATAGGGTCATCTGCCTAACCACTAGATCAACTCACAGGTCATAGTTACAAATCAATATCACCATCCTCAACATGCAATCCAAAGCACTGCGCTCACCCCAATCTAAGGTCAAACCATCAACCGTTTGTATGGAGTATTCTACCCAAGCTCGTTTCATCCAGATTTCTAAATATCGAGCATAGATCATCCTACTCGCATCAACAATATCCATTTCAAGTTTAAGGGGTCCGAATCCATTCATCAAAACCATTCCTAAGATGAGTTCATTCAACCAAATCCTTGATATATCAATGTCGTATGTCAAACCTAGCAATTCGCAAAGTCCATTCCCTCAAGTATGTCAGATTGAATCCAGCTATCCATTTTTCTAAGTCTAGATCACCAATTCACAATTTAATTTTCTAAATCACCGATCTCAATCATAAATTATGAGTCGTCCGACACAACTAATGTATTCGATTATAAATCTACCGAGCATAACTGATTTTAATTTCGACTAACTCATCCCCGATACTCACTTTCGATTCACTTGTATCCTCGACTTGCTTTTGTATCAAACCATAAATCAAAATGATCATCGAATTTACCAACTCATTTTATCGTTGCATCCTCATTCCATTCAAGTTACAAATCGATCCAATATTTTCTCGTAAACCATTATTCTCGTTGAATCGAATCCAAGATCCATCCTCAAGAGTTTCATCATCCATCAAGTCGTGTTCCTCTAATAACCGTTCATGCCATGATCAACATTCGCCTAACCAAGTTATCCGAAACTTCAATGTTATCATTCGATCAATCTGTAGTCCACATCTAGTATTCTTCAAAATAACCAAGTTCAAAGTTTCAATCAATAATCTACTCGTCGTTCTTCCAACTTGAAAATCCTCATGCAAAAGTTTGTTTATCCTCGATACATTCTCAAGTATATTCGCGCAACCATGAAATTATCCCTTCGCATAACATTATCTTCGTTTCATCCCAATATATCTTCCGAGCTATATTCAAGATCAACTCGTCCAAATTTAAGATCAAATCCGATATCGTCTATATCCGTTCCTCAAGCAAATTAATTCTTCAATCGTATCAACTCATTCTGATTCGAAGCCAACATCCATACTCAATTCAGTTTTATCGAGCGATATTCATTCTCAATCCTCCGAGTCATTTTCATATCTTCCAAATCATAACTTTCCATGAGCGCTATCTTCCAATCGCGCTAACTCCGATCGCATCCTCGAGTCTTCAATCTCAACTCTAAGTTTCATTTCGTTCGATTCAATCCGTACTTACATATATGATCCACGATGATTCCTCGACCAAGCCATTCGTTTCACTGTTCTGAATCCTTATTCGGTTTTGATTCACACAACTCACCCTTAAATCGTCCGAACGAACTTTATATGAGACATTCGAATTCACGCTAACTAGACAACACTCATTCTAAGGCTTTGCGCTATCGTGCTCGTTGTTGATAGACTCGTTGTTACCCGAAATCCTTGATTCATCCAAGGTTACCCCATACTCCACTCATGGTTCAAGCCTTTTAACACATCATCAAAAACAAATTTGCATCATTTACTTGAGTATCCAACAGATTCGTTCCTCAAAATCCAAGAACGATTTTCTATTTCATATTGACAATATCAGTATTGTGGTAACTTCTCTATTGATAATTATCCCAAAATCTCATGACTCGAATCCAACTTATCCTCGTCTGAATGATATTCTGATCGTACACACAAATAGTAAAACCAATATGTCTAATATGTAATGTCCATTTCTCAGCTAATAAGGGCTTTTGCATAGTTATCATATTCAACCAAAACACCCGATGATATTCATAAAATATCTAGACTGATTGTATGGAACATCCCGATAAACATCGAGAGAGAGCGTCTATGTCATTACTCACGAACGAAGTTCAAAGATGAGAGAATCGATACAAGGCCAAGGACGTAAAGCTGTACTCTGATACCAAAATGTCATGTCCCAACCCCGAAATGGCCGAACGTCCTCATTTGGACGTGATATCGCGCGAGCCTAAGTTGAGCTCGCGCAAGAAAAGTACCGAAATGACCGATAAAAATCTAAGCCACAGAGTCGCACAGATGGTCCTCAAGTAGCGGAAGTTGAATTAACACAAGTATGAAGTAAAACAAAGCTCTTTATTGATATTGAACAAATGTTACAACCGCGCTAGGCCGAATATTACAATCGCTCAAGCTCTCTATCTCTCTCAAAACAAAGAAACGTGCCAAGCGGCTTACAACTTTGTGAATGATATGGTAGGATATGTTCCACTACATTATGTCTTGTATAAGTGCTTCAGCTACAACCGCATCACGCCAAGGCGGCAGAACAAGCTCTACGCCTTAGCGCGCATGAAGGGAACGTCGCACCGAACGAGTTGCTTCCGTATCCTGCAAGAAATTTGGTGGGTTATTAGTACATTGAATGCACTGGTGGGAAGGCTTCTCTTCCACTCAAAAAAATCAAACACATTCATTTAGTTATGTGCACCAACTATTTTATTGTCTTTCTAGTCTTGTCTTAGGATCAATTTCATGGCATATGATATAAAGTCTAACTAGTGTTGCAGATATGAAGTGTCGCACAAATATGAGTAAGTATGGTGCAACTTACCAACTTACCAATCGTCCTTCCCTGCCCAAAGATGAATCAAAGAATGCACATGGAAACATCGAATGTCATGAACGTGTCGCTTGCCTCAGACATTATCTGCTAAAACTATAGTGCATCGTGCATCAGGCTTGTGCAAATAACGACATGCACGCGGATTACCGCTCGCACGTCGACTTAATCTATATGAAGGGTTACTGGCGCTACAAGCCATTATGGACTATAGTTAGGGTAGACAACGATGGTTGTAGACGCATGTAGCGAGCCCTCTACAAGCCACCCCGCCATCCATTCTAGGCTATTAGCATAACTATACTGACGATTTGTCCAGGTCAAATCGGTTCTGGTGCCCCGACAACTATTCATAAGAACCCTACTCCTTGTGCACAAGTTGTCAGTGACCATGCATGTTCTCTTATCTTGATCTCTTGCTCTTTACTGTTCAAATATTTCTCTTTCTCTTATTCATAAACTTACTGGGCTCCCGAGCCATTCTTCTGCTTTTACTTATCATATTACAGTTCCATGGTTCGGGAACTGCCTTGGCCTAACGGTCCCAAAGTCTTTCCATGTCTTCATTACTTGACTCGAAAACGACTATTTTGATAGTCTTCCTGCCTCAAGTGAGTAAAACGTATTCATGAAGTGATACAAGTCCGTGGTATGTTCTATGTGATGAGGATTGTATGCATAACTTGACAACATAAGAGAATCTATGTGCTAGCATAAGAGGCTCTATTTTACACAAATATAAATTGCAGAAGAAAACAACTATCCCTGGAAGCAAGTTATTATTTTCATGTTCTATGCCAAGTAACATAAGGCAGAATTATTCTCTTAGCTAGGTTGGTTCACTACTTTTATTAGCATGCATCAAGTATTTTTCTAGAGACTAGCATGTATCATCTATTTTTTAAATGTAAATGCCAATCAAAGACGGGTTAATCGAAGTCACCTACCTGAACGAGGGTTTGCCTAGGCCAAACGGGACTCCAAGTGAACCGTTCAAACTCAAAGTCCGAACGTCGTTTCACCGTTTGAATTATCTTGTTGAACTGAGCGGAGCGGGCTGTTACAGTCTCCACATAGTTAATTTCAGGTCTTTGAGAGAAACCTTGTGCTACAAGTCGAGCTTTGTATCTTTTAACTTCGTTCCTCTTATTTCATTTTCTCACGAATACTCATTTAAAATCAACAGAATTTGTGCCCTTTGGTGTTTCCACTATAGGTCCAAACACACCACATTTTTCTAAATTTTTTAATTTTGCTTGAATAGTATCTTTCCACATTGACCAATCTTTTCTTTGTCGACATTCATTTATACTACGTGATTCATTTTTATAATCATCATTGTCCTTTGATATTTCAGTAGCTACTGCATGGCTAAATATGTCATCCATGATAAGTATTTTCCTATTCCATAATTCACCTAAGCATGCATGGAATATCGATATCTCTTCATTTTTAGGTACATGTGCCACTCTAGGGGCATCCATAGGCATTTCAGTGATTTAAAAACTTGCACATCTTCATTATTTGTTTCTAGAGCTCCAACCGCTACAGACTTTTATCAGGATGAGATGTTTCATTAGCTCTCCTCTTTCTAGGAGCGCTATCCTTGGAACCTATAGGCGTACCACGCTTTTGACGTGTAGTAGTAGAATTATTTGCTTCTTTGTTTGGATTTTGTCCAACTGGAACAATGATTCTGGCTGGCACATTCATAGTTGGTACATGTGGTCTAGTTACCTTTGCGGCATCATTAAATGCATAAGATAATTTATTTGCAATTTCTTGCAAATGTATCATCCTCCTTGTCTCATAATCACATTTTGGAGTTCTTGGATCTTGATGAGATAGAGTAGACGTATTACATGTCAATTCACACCGTTTATTAGCGATGAGTTGTTCTATATGAATAATTTGTTGCTTATCTCCCCCTAACGGCGGGAAGACATTCTCATCAAATTGGCAAATCATCAAATCTTGCAGTAAAGACATCACCACTCATTAGTTCCAAATACCTTATCATAAAAGAAGACTCAAAACCAATGTATATTCCCAAACGTCTTTGGGGACCCATCTTAGTTCTTTTGGGAGGTAGAATTGGGACATATACTGCACATCCAAACTTCTTCAAACATGAAATGTTGGGTTGTTTACCACTAACAAGTTGTATAGGTAAAAATATATTGTAGGCAGTGGGTCTAAATTTAACTAAAGATGCAACATGTAAAATAATATGTCCCCAAGCCTCAATTGACAAACTAGATTGTATTAGTGAGGTCTAACTACAAGTTGAAGATGTTTAATAAATGACTCAAGTAACCCATTTTGTGTGTGTACATGGGGAAAAGGACGCTCTACCTCAATTTCTAATGATGTACAATAATCATCAAAAACTTGTGAGGTGAATTCTACGACATTATCAAGTATAACCGGCTTAATCGGGTTATCAGGAAATTGAGATATAAGTTTAATAATTTGGTCTAAAAGACGAAAAAATACAAGATTTCTAGTAGACAATAAGCAAACATATGACCACCTAGTAGATGCATCTATGAGTACCATGAAATACCTAAAAGGACCACTAGCAGGATGAATAGGCCCACAAATGTCTCCTTGTATTCTTTGCAAGAAAGTAGCAGACTCATTCTTAATTCTTAGAAAAGATGGTCTAGTTATAAAAAATTTCTTGTAAACAAGGAACACATAGGTGATTCTTCGGTAAGCTAAGATCGTGATTTTTCAATAAATGTCCATAAGAATTGTCAATGATCCGCTTAAACATAGTTTATCCCGGATGACCCAAACGGTCAAGCCAAATAGTACACAAGACATGATCATTTACCTTATGTTTTGCCACGTTCATATGAGATTCAATTACATCAATGGTGGTGTAATACAAACCTAATGAAAGACAAGAGAATTCTTCTAATGTGAGCTTTTTTCTCCCAATATTAGATGTGATATATAATATTTTGTTGTTGTTATCATTTCGAGTTTCAATATGGTACCCATTTCTACGTATATCCTTGAAACTTAGCAAATTTCTTTTGGAACTGCTTGAATATAGCGCATTCTGCAAATTGATTTGAGTACCATTAGGTAACATCATGTGTGCTCTTCCAAAACCCTCAATTATATGGGCTAGTCCAGCTATTGTTGACATTTTATGCTTGTCAAATACTAACTTTGAAAAAAACTTTTGATTCTTCAAAATTGTATGTATTATAGCACTATCTACCAAACACATATCCATATTATTTTTCTTCTTTCGTATATCCATACCTTCAACATGAAGCAAAAAAAATATATTTATGAACATATATTCTAGTTAGCACAAATATAATAAAAATAATTAAGCACACCAAAACGATAAAATCATATTATATAAATGTGACTTCAAATACGTAATTCATGGCCTAGACATTCCACGATGGAAACTAAAAATAAAACATGACTTCAAATGTAAATAGTTTATAATACTTGAAACAAAACATAAGTTGACCAAGTACTTATTCAATGAAAGGTGTATTTTCTAGCATCTCCTCGAACGGTTCATTGGTAACCTGATTTCCGTTTTGATCTTCAAAAGGATCGGAACAATTCAAATGAGTGATGTCAAGTGGTTGATCATTGTCCCAATATTCTATCATATTTGTTTTCATTTTTTAGATTCTTTGAATTTGTCAACCTCTCGTTGAGTAGCTCTATATTGCTTAAACCAATATCCATCTTTGCTATATTTATGACAAGCATTACTACCATTATTTGATTTATTTTGAGGATTTGGATTCCCT
The DNA here is from genome assembly GCA_036927795.1 of Iris macrosiphon. Lineage (NCBI taxonomy): Eukaryota > Viridiplantae > Streptophyta > Magnoliopsida > Asparagales > Iridaceae > Iris > Iris macrosiphon. The sequence goes on from JAYESA010000011.1 coordinate 52,745,820, forward strand.
TTATTAGAGGGTGCTATCAATATATTTTATTTATTCTTTTGTGAACCACTGTTTCTACCTTTGTAAGGTTGGTAACCATGATCATATCTTCCATAAAATTTTTCTCTTCCACGTCCTCCACCACGGCCTCTACTAACTCCAAAATTTGCATTTGCCTCAGGGATTGTCATTGACCCAGTTGATCTAGAGTTGTGATTTTTTATGAGAACGTTGCTATTTGCCTCTGCTACAAGGAGACAAGTCACCAGTTCAGAGTATTTTATGAAATTTCTTCCATGGTATTGTTCCTGCAAAAGCACATTACTTGCATAAAAATTGGAAAAAATTTCTCAAGTATTTGAGTATTTGTTACTTTTTCTCCGCACAACCTAAGGCAAGAAACAGTATTAAACAGATCAGAGTTATATTCTTTAACAGTTTTATAGTCTTGGTATCTTAGGTTGAACCATTCACTTTGAGCAAGCGAAAGGATTACCATCCTTTGATGGTCAAATCTATCTTTTAGAGATGTCCACAAATTCATTGGATCATCCTTACATAGATATTGTGCCTTTAGATCATGATGGATATGATGTCGTAGAAAAATCGAAGCCTTAGTCTTGGCTTCAGAAGATTCTTTATTTTCCTTCTTAGTAATTATCTCCGTTCACATCAAGAGCTTTGAATTGTAGGATCATCAAGCTTGTTGGACTGCAAGTGCAACTTCGCATCCAATTTCCATGATAAATAATTATCTCCGCTCACATCAAGAGCTTTGAATTCAAGCTTTGCAAGACTCGACATCTATATAGCAGAAAATAATTATATTGGAGATAAATTAATTTAAATAACAAAATTGATAAGTGATTTCAAGATTATAAAAATTTCACATATGCCACAATGTGATGAAATACTATCAAAAAATATTGTCTTATGTGTATAACATATACAACAATGTGATTATTGCATAATAATGTATTTTAGGTACTTTCTCATAATTCGATTCACATATACAACAATGTGAAGTAGTACCTTGTAGAATTCAAATAAATCAAACAAAATAATAAAAATAGTACCTTGTATAATCACATAAACTAATTTAATATAATTAACTAATTCATAATGAGAGAAAAAAAATTCAAAACATTCTAGATTAATTTCATACTTAGGTAAAGTTTATTAAAAAAATATATATAGATATGAGGTTTTTACATAATCTTAGATAAATTATCATAAATTTTCTATTTTAAATAAAATTGTGAACATGTTCAATACAAATTTAGATTTAGAGCTAAAAGAGAGAATACATCTATGAAACTTATATTATATTCATTCTATAAACGCATTATTCATTCTATAAACACATAAATCAAACATGCATTTAATTTTACTAAAACATGTATCTAAGCATACATGATTTAGACTTACCTCTTCAATATAAGTGTCTTTCTAATAGTCATCACATGATAGTATATATCTTTCAAAAATATTATATACGGAGATTATTGAAGTATTTATTTGACATAGATGTATATTTTATCATTTTTTAATCACATGCATATGATGTAAAATATGTAAGAAATATAGATCAAAGGAATGAAGTATAACTTACATTTTCTTTCTTCTTAAGCGAGTTCTTTCTCCCTTCTTCTATTTCCTAGAGCAACTCGTACTGATAACGTATTGTAAAGTAGAAAAATGAAAAAAAAAAAATCACTTCTTTGTTCACCATGTCTCAATCAACTTGAAATGAGCCCCTTATATAGGCTTACAATGGAGATTAATCTCATGATCACAAATAAAAGGAGAAATGCCAAAAGACGGATTATGGATAACCAAAAGGCATAGGTTATAGCCAAATAATAATGGTGAATAATACAAATTTACAACAATATATGCCATTTCATATATATATATATATATATATATATATATATATATATATATATATATATATATATATATATATATAATGTTGTACTTGATGGATATAGACAATGAAGTACATTTGTTTACTCTTAGTAGGAGTTTCTAGTATGTATATGTTGGACATAGCACATACCTTTATCCAACCAGTAGGAGCTGGTCGTGACAAGTACCCATATCGCTAGCCATTTTAAGTTATTCTTTAAGGAGTGTCCAAAATCAACAGATAAGGAAAAGATGACTAGAGTTCTATGTACGAGTGTGGTGGGTAGTTGATGTAAGACATGGTACGCACTCGTCCCAATATATTGTATGTGGTCAGTTTACTAAACAAGAACACATTAAATCCAGAAAGGCCTTATCAGAAAATGTTAAAGTTGATATTTTGATATCCAAGAGGTACTTAAGGATCTCAATTTGTTGTTTCACAAGTCATAACATGAATCGAGCCAGTTGCAGAGATATGTGGGTGCAGATTATGTTTGTGATTTGGATAAAAGAAGATCTAACTTTGATAACAGAAGATCAACTATGAGTTATGTATATACGCTTGTAGGTTCTCTAGTCAATTGAAAGTCAACCCTTCAGATATCGTGTGACTATCAACTACAGAATCATAATACATGACAACAATAGAGATATCGGAGAAAACCCCATGGTTAAAATGTCTATATAGAGAATTTGGGTTCAAGAAAGTACAAGTTTATTTGTTTTATGACAATTAGAGCACAATTTATTATCTCACGAAACACATCGTGTTAGAAAAGAAATAAATGATGGATTTAGAGAAGTAGGTTTGAGAATTTGAAAAAGATGGGACTTGTTGAGCAAGAGGCCAGAGAAGATGGGGTTGTTTTGAGGTCTCCCTTTGTGATGGTGTTTTGTCTTGGTGGAAGGTAGAGCTAGGTCAATGAACCTTGCTTTAGTACCATGCATAAGAAGACTATTCCAAACATAATTTATTCATTCATTAGAACAAACTTAAAGACAAGTAACATATAGGTGATACAAAAATGGACATCTATATAATAGTTGCCTATACTAGGAAATGACGCTTATATATAATAGCTAACAATGGGGAAAACATAGACATTCATATATTACTGTTCAACATAAATAATTGATTCCACATTCTTCCTGACTGTAGTACACATGATTCCCATAAAGAATGCAAACCATCTAATCAAAAAGAAAAATTACACTGTCAATCTCACATCTCCTCGGCTTTACTGGTTCACATCCCGAGAATGTTAAATTATACCTAAAAACATAATATTATGTTCATTTTGTCATTTCCCTCTACATTGCAACGTGGAATTTATACATATTTTATCATTTCCCTTTACAAACTGCAATATGTGGAGTTTTCTTCTCAAGTTTAGCATAGGCAGTTCATCAGGGGTGGTGTATCATGATGGGTCACCACCACCCAAATTGCTAAAAGCAAGCAAATGATTCCCTCTGATAGTCTTATCCAATGCAAAAAGTAACGCTATTCTTACAAAATCAATTAACAGGTCCATCTATACTTGAAAAAGCACTGAAAAATAAAAATTTAACATTTTTGTAGCAGATTGGCAAGTTGAGCATAAATAGTGTCTTTGATCGCATCCCTGTTTTCTGTATTCAGAGTAAACACTGCCCCTCCTGGATGATTCCTTAGTCTTGCAACTGCATACATAAAATCATATTTGTTATTTGTGCAACGAAAAAAAAAAAAAAGGAATAAAGAAGGAAGACAGAAGACATGAGGTTAAATGAAGGACTTGATCAATGCAACTCTCTCCAGAGAGCTCCAGGGAAAAAAAAGATAATCCAAAATTTGGGGACCATCTATTAGGTTGTCTGCTTGGATTGAGGGAGGAAAAAAATATATAAAGTAAGGTTAAGTGAGGTTAAGTTAGGGGAATTAAGTGAGGGGGAGGAGACTCATTACATATAACCGTGCTCGGATTCGAGGGAGAGTTAAATATAGTGTGTTTAATAGCTTTTGCTTGGATTGAAAGTTTTGAGTGAGAGGATGATTAGTCAAATTATAATAGTTAGCAAAATACCCTTATATGTGGCATAAAATTAGATTTGACTGAATTTTTATTTACAGCTAGTCAAAACAAGGGATATTTATGACATTTCAAACTACAAGTCCTTACTTCCTCTTGTTAACCCTCCGATTTACTGAACTCGAGTGGCTCTTGTGGTTACCGAGGAGAGGTATATGGGCCTGCCTGGGTGGCAGAAAATCAGTGGATCGAGTCAGGGGGCGTATTATTCCTTCCATTTATAAATGGTGGGGGTTGGGGGACAATAGACCCAAAGACATGCAATGCAGTATGCACAAAGTCCTGAGCGTTACGTCGGACCCCGAACGTTACGTCGAACCCCGAGCATTATGTAGGGAATTTAAAAAAAAAAAAAAACCGATTTGGGAAGGGGTTAAAAATATGAACAAAACAACCCTTACTTAACCCTCTACGACTCTCCCTCCTAAACTTTCACTCTCAAACCAAACATGACTTTTTCTCCTCACTTAGCTCTCTTCACCATCAATCCGTTAACAGTTTACCAACTTGCAATGTTGATAGAGTTGAGTTAAAAGAAAGTGTCCAGAAGAAATAAATTAAATGACATGATACTGAGTACACAAGTTTGGCACTGATGACTTTTTCCACAAACACCTGCCGCATGTTTTTGTCTTGGCTTTCAACTCTGTTCAATGAACACAACCCCAGAAGGATAAGACAAGAAAATTATGGAAAACATTTTTAAACAAAACAAAATGGGCCAACTACGGAGAATTCAGTTGACCAATGACATGATTCGGAAGGAGGTTTATACAACAACTAGAAAGCCATTATCCAAAAAAAATGGGATGGGATATTTAAGTTTTCTTCTATTCAGCTATGTAACTGTAAGTTTAGTCCATTGTAATGAACATCTCTACTTCTAAAAGTAAGATCAAGAAAAAAAAAAACATATCCTTCTTTACACTTGGAAGGAGATCAATAACAAATGAAATGGTACAGTTGGAATGAGATCAACAACGAATGAATTGGTGGTGAAACAATTATTGAAGTTATACAGGACTCTACAAAAGATATTTCACATTCAGCATCAAGCAGATGTTGAACCCACTTCTCTCAAGCAAGAAGAATATATTAAATTGGAAAATTAACAAATGCATAGGTTGTACAGTGAAACAAGAGGATTATGATTACAACTACAACAACAAAGAATTATAATTATAATCGAGCATTATCATGAACTAAGGGTAAACTAGAGAAGGGGGGAAGCCCACTATTTTATTTGATTTCACGAGACACCCGTTATTTTATTATGCTCAGAATGCACCATCTGATAGGAATCCATTAAATTTGATTTTGTTGTACATTTTTGTCATTTGACTTGACAAGAAAAGAAACAACTTTAGAAAAATATATGCAAATTACTCTTTTATCTCACTTCCATGTTACAGTCATCACATGCTACTGAGTGTAATAAGACAAAAATTGTCCAAAAAAAACTCTGAATTTAAACTCCTAGAGTCTGATTGCGTTCTGAGCAAAAAAAGGGAATGTTACATGTGTTGAAAATGACTAAAATAATATGGAATTTTCATGTAATTTATCCAATGAACAATGTCTAAGATTTAAGAAAGGTGTAGTACCACTAGGAATGTCTCGACCAAATCTGGGTGTAGGGATGGATGCAAGAATTGGAATATCAGCTTCAAGTACTTTTAGAACAGCAGGAAAAAATGATGAACTGAATAACTCCATTTTACCCACTTCATCAATGACAAAAAGATCTGTTCCCACCTTGACCTATAAACCACGACAAGGCACTCACTGTCAAAATATGCTGTTTGATATGATATACACATCAATTTTGAAAACAGTTTATACTGAAAACAAGAAAATTTTCCAGGATAGCTTACCTGCAATTCAGGCAATGCTAGTGACTCAAATGATGCTATATCTACTTTGTATTTTCCAACAGTGGGCCATCTGAGAGACTCACCACTGCAATTATACAAATAAAACTTGGATTCATTTTAACTAAATAGACAAATGTTTTAGAACAGTGTGCATGGTTTAGTGCCTACAAATTTAAATGGTGGAAGAAGCAATCAAATGAATCAATATGATGGCATTGTTATCAGGTGTTCGATTAGATCATAGCAAAGGAAATTATTGAATCAATACAATAACAAACTAACCCATGTTAACAAACGGAAGCTTTGAAGAAAGCCAATGCTTAGAATATAATTCCAGAGTTGCTATTGTACAAAGGAAAAACAAACCAAGTAAGCGGTGTCATGCTGATCATTTTTTTTACCAGATGACATGTAAAGTAAACAAAAGGCATTTCAGCTTTGTCCCACATGATTGTCTGGATCACATTAGGTTGATAAGTAGAAGCCATAATCATGAAACAACTCATTTTGCATTGGAAGCAGACCAAACAAGAAGCTGTGAGAACATGTAATCTTAGAGTAATGCTACACAATTATTATCTAAAAGACTAGAGAGCTTGGTATTTTGAAAACCCTTTTCTTGTACCTTTGAAAGCACAAGTGCGGCATTAATTCATTAGTGTTGTAATTGAGAAACATTTTTTTTTACATCGATCGGAGGCACAACAATTACTAAAGATGGTTGCTTGTTAGGATTCATCTAAAACGATAAACCAGCAAAGGACCCAATTAGACCTCAATTAGGACAACTTGGTGAGAGTAGTATTAAACTGAAGATCCTCCTGTAAAGACAACGTGTCACAACAATTACCTTTGAAAGCACAAGTGCGGCATTAATTCATTAGTGTTGTAATTGAGAAACATTTTTTTTTACATCGATCGGAGGCACAACAATTACTAAAGATGGTTGCTTGTTAGGATTCATCTAAAACGATAAACCAGCAAAGGACCCAATTAGACCTCAATTAGGACAACTTGGTGAGAGTAGTATTAAACTGAAGATCCTCCTGTAAAGACAACGTGTCACAGCCCTTTCCACTTATCACCAAAAAGGATTCATATGGTACCAGTCAATCTTTGCTTGTGAGGAGAGAAATCCTGAAATTCAGTGCTCCCCCACCCCTAACCCTAACCCTAATCCTACACCCCGACACCATCACATAAACTGATACGGATATACACCATAGATACCAATCACATTACAGGGGACTAATGTGTTTCTATGTAACAATAAAATCCTCAAGTAACACATAATCCAAAACTAAAACATGGGGGTTTTAGTGATACAGAGAGACGAAAGTACATTAAACTTTCGAAATTAAAGTCACAACAAAGAGATAGGAAGATTGGGGGTTCAACTCTATCAAATATGTTTATGAAAGGAAGATATATCAACTATTACAGTCTTTCTCAATAAGCCCAAAATATACAGATCTTTAACTACTCTACTACCCAAAATTGAAAAACAGAAAGTGGTTGATGCTAAACTTACTAGACAATACACAACAATAAGCAACTAGAATTAAAAGAGAGAAGATGTTCAGCAGTCACAGAGTTGGGTGCTATTATGGGTCAATCACAAGTCATAACTAATTTGGAGACTTTCCATAAGCAAATTTGGATTGTTGGTCATCAAATGGTGTGTGAATTGAATATTCCTATAGAAAGCAATGGCAGATCTCCTCATAGATGTTTGATTCCTAATAGATTTCCTCTTGGTTGCAAAGCATCGAAAAATAGTAAGCACAGACACCAAGAAAACCTGTGCAGTTTCTGTACCATGCCCTATGGGACATGTAACAGACACGACACACACACTCTGGAATACAATAAGACTAACGATGTGGTGCCATGTAGCTATGCCCATATCGTGTTGTATTTGTGCCCATGCAGCATGACCGAAAGAGATTTATTATTGGTTCCAAAGCATTGAAATAGACTGCGCAAAGTTCGACCAAGGTTCTAAATGGCGGTAGGCGGGTGCGCTGCAGAGAGGGTCAGCCTACCGCCTAGGCAACACCTAGACGCTTGATACATTTTGGACATTTTTACTATTTTACCACTGGTTTTTGCATAATATACATATCTTAAGGGTGTTTCATGCATAACTAAGTTGTAGAACAACGATTTATGAAATTCTAGTTTTGTAAAAGTGAACCATAGGTTCATAATGCTTGCAAAACTTTTTGGGTAAAATAACTTATCAGGTATTGCTCCGCCTAGGTGTCCACCTACACCGTGAAACCTCCGTTGGCCGTCTACTCTACCGCCTACCGCAAAAGCGGTGTGGAGAGAGACCGCCTAGCGCCTAGGCGCCGTCTAGACGGCCGCCTCAACCGTCATTTAGAACACTGAGTTCGACTCACCTCTTCAGTTTATTCATCCATTTGAGGATGATCGACACTACTATATAGCAAGCTAGTACTGGTCCTCTTTTACAAGCATCTCTAGTAAAGGATAAGAAACTTAGTATATTAATTTGAGAAATGTACTCTAAAATACCATGCATCCATAGTTTACTTCAAGAAATGAAGTGACAAATTTAAGGGAACTGGTGAATAATAATTAAAAAAAAAAGTAATAATACCTCTTTCAGTTTCAGGAAGAGGTAATGGAATGTAGCTCCTGGAATTTTGAGTTTATCCCTTTGAAGTTGGCAACTTGGCATATTTTGCATCTCTTCATAAAATGAGTTATATAACAAAAGATATTTAGTCAAGATTACTACACTTACAGAAGCATTTTATCCCTTTTCGAGTAACCAACCAAAGGTCTGCAGAAAGCTCTTCGATGGTAAATTCTTTACGAGAATATTTTGGAATATATGAGTGCCTTTGAAGAGAAAAATCATTTTTGAGATCAATCTTGGAAGTTTTCAAAATCTACTAAAACCTTATCTTTGGCATGCATATCCCGATGGCATAAAAGCCTTCAAGCTGAACATGGATGAAATTTGTACAAGCAACAAAACTGGAAGCGCATCAGCTAATTCGAGTGCATTCTAGTTTTATGTCTCATTCTAAAAGTATACTTTTATGTCAATACGCTCCTTGATTATTTATATCTTTCAGAACATCATGGTCGGAATTCAAAATAAAATCCTCGTGAATGAGATAGGACTAGTACTTTTTTCATTTAGTCATGACGTTTTCATTACACAAAGTTATGGGATCTCTTTGATGAAAGACTCCATCAATGTCCAAATGAGACATAACAATCTAGTTTAAACACGATGTCTAAGTCTGGTGAAGGAAGCATGGGATGCTGGACAGTTTTTCTTTCATAAAATCATCTCCTTTGGACCTTCATTGAGAACACTTGAAATCACCCTCCTTCATGCAAATTCTTCATGAAATTTGTCATAATCTGCTATAGAATGAAGTCGCTCCATGGAAGCTTCTCATGCAAGCATTTGGGTGTAGGCCATTCTTTGATAGCTTGAAATGATGGAATACCTAATTACCCTCATGAAGGTACTTGGGGCATTTAATTGACCAAGCTACATGAAATTTAACTCATATAAGCTTTCATCAGTCTTGAATGCCATGTTCCATTCATACCGATTCATATCGTAGCCTTATTCTGATTTGATGGTAAACTAAGATAAATTTTAGAGACCACTTGAGCAGCTCAGGTTCCACTACTGGAAATAGGGGACATAGGCGACGAAGTAACTTAGACTAAACACATATAGTATAATCAAGTTCCAGAGGGATAATCTAACCATTTTTTTTTTTTTTTTTTTTTTTGTTGGGGTTGGGGGAAGGGGGGGGGGGGGGGGGGGGGGGGGGGGGGGTCCGTACATCGGAGGTCATAGGCCCCAAGAAGGAACCATTAAACTACTCCACTACTAAACGTTAAAAAAAAAAAAACTTGCATTAAATCAAAGCTCAAAAGTGACTTCGGCAAGCCTGGAGGATGATCGAAAATAACGAGTCTAAGTTGCATTACCTAATCCCATCTTTGCTAAGTGATCAACACAATGGTTACCATCTCTTGAAATATGCTTCAAATTATTCCAACAACGCAAGAATTCCTAATGGCTGAAATGAGATTATTGTGCGGGGCAAGGTTTGAAGAGGAACAAAGAAGCTGCAAAGTTACAAGAGAATCTTATGCCACTTCAATCTATCGGAACCTCTCTCTCAAGCCAAGTTTAATTCTTGTAAATATCCCACATCTTCACTAGAACATTGGGAGCATTGCCCATATGCATAACAAAACCATGAGTCCCCTCGAATGAGGCCTCCTGTACTTACACAACTAGATCTAGAACAAGCAACACTTTCTACATTCAGTTACACGATCCTATAGAAAGCCACTCTAACGTTGGTTTCAAAACACAGGTTTCGGCGTGTGATACTTCTATTCACAAATATCATAGCTTGAATAGTTTTTGTTACTCAAAGAAAATAAGACTATTTCTGTTCCTAGAAAACTCTGTTTCTAAATGTGAATTTGTATTATTATTATTATTTTTCTTTGTAGACAATTTTATTTACTATTTACATCTTCTATTTCTCTTGAGAATGCAACATCTTCTACTTATATATGTATGCTTATATATGTCATAAATTTTTCATGGAGCCCTATGAATGAGTATTCACCTAAATAGTAAATAGTGGTAGCAAAAATATCAATTATGAAATATTTGATTCTTGAAATGAAAAGTGGTCTTTTACGGTAAGTTGGGATGTCAAACACGACTATCCACACACATCTTCCATGTACCATGTATCTTAGAATTTGCAAGGCTAGCATAATGACTCGTGCCCTTTTTCAACTCAAAGAAACTATTGATGTATTTTGGGACTCGTTCCATGGCGAGTTTGATGGAAAAAATAGAACTAGAAATTAAGTCAATTTGGTAGACAAAATAGAAACGGATAGTGAACACAAGAATAGTTGGACAAGAAAACTTCAACTTCCAGCCCTTGGTTCTTAACACCCTCTACTTGATTTTTTGCAAGAAGTTTAAGTTCTTTACGGCATTTCACTACCATAATGGTGTAAACAAAAAATAAATTGCCTTCTATAATGGTGTAAACAAAACAAAAAATGCCTTGTCTGTCTGACCTTTAATGGGTTAAGAAATGGAAAAAAAAATGTATCTTCTCATATAAACAAAAATGAAAAGTGTCTTTACTGCAGTGACCTTTAAATGAGTTAAGAAAACAGAATACAAAAAACTCGATCTTCCTCTCTCCATTGTCATCAAACTCCAACTCATAAATCTAGAACCAACTTCCTTCCACTCATCAACACCAAAAGCTTAGTTTTATTGATGCACCTACATCTTGTTGGTAGTTGGGATGTCAGCCACACACAACACACACAACCCATAGACAACAATCATCGTTCTTAGAGCCACGTCTATAACCATGTTACGTCTTTAGCATGTTGACAAGAACATTATTTGATGTCGTCTCTACACACCAAACATCAATCCTTTCCAATGGCAATCCTCTTTGTATAAGAGAGTCTACAGTGGAAGAAGCTTCCCTCCCTGCATTCTCTTTCCACACTCTTTAACCCCAACTATCGAGGGGTAAAGTGCCCAAAATAAGACATCTTTCGCAAAATAAGACCTATTAGACATTTACAGCAAATAAACCCTTTCGCAATAGAAATTTTGATCAAAATGTCCCCTCCTGTCAACTAACCGTTTGGAGTGAACGTTGGTGGCTGTTTAAAATAATAATAATAATAATAAATACCCAAAATACCCCTCCCCCCCTCGCGCTGGTCGCCCCACGCCCCCACCTAAGCACCCCCATCCTCCCCGCGCCCCTCTTCCTCCTCGCGCCCCCACCTACGCCCCCCTTCCTCCCCGCGCCTCTACCCGCGCTGCCGCTACTACGCCGCTGCGTTACCGCTGTCGACGGAGAAGGGGGGTTGCCGGAGAGAGGGGGGGGGGGAGAGAGAATGGAGGGAAAAAAAATTGTATGGGTATAATCGTCATTTTAGGCATGATTTAACGTTTGTTAAGGATAGAAATCAAATTGAGTGTAAACTGAACCAAAATGAAAAGACGAGGATGTTTTTATGCTAGGGGTCTTTTTTTTGCTAAAAACGGTAATCTAAGGAGAAATTTTTTGCACTTTGCGCAACTATCAAGATAGAAGGATGGGTGGCTACAAGCATCAAGGACGAATAATGGAGATGTGACTTGGTTTAAGGTTAGAGATAGAGTCATTGTGAGGGACAAGGTGCATACTTGGTATTTGAATATTATCTGCATTAATGACCTAAAGAATAATTCATGATTGATCATGAGATTTTTTAACTAGAATAGATTCGAGAAATGATCACGAGGGAGGGGGGAATGCATCCATATTCATTTTGAAATGCTCAGGTAAGAAGAACAGGAATGAACTTGTGTTCGGTTTTAAGGGGTCATATGCTTTAACTTTAACGGCGTTTGACAGCGAGCAGTAAACTACGAAAGGTCAGAAAGTTGGAGGTACTCATTTGGACGTAAATCATGTATGGGGTATTTAAATGCAAAATAGGTGGAACGTCAAGGTGCTTTTATGAAAATTAACCTTCAAATTAGACACATAATTCCTATTTGCCAAATCGGCATTCAGTATGAACAGATGTTGAAGAATTCAGAAATTCAGAAATTAGGCCCATAATTATTAACCTAGGAATCAGTGAATTCTTCAACTCGGATCCCGCATCAGAACTTTGCCCTAGTATTTACGAGGGAGATTTCCATCATGACAATCAAGAGAGGATATGTCCATTGCCAAACAATATTGTTAATAATGTGTCGAAGAAGCATATTCAATCAAGAAGTGATGGATAAATATGTCAGTGAAGACAAAAACACGCGCATACATATGTAAATAGCTAAAAAGAGAAGACAAAGGAATAAGGGGTAGGCATGCTTAAAAGAGTTAGCATTAAGCTAGAATGTGATCGATCATATTCAAACTCGAGAACCATGGCTATTTTCTAGGACAGTGTTATAAACATTTGCCGTTGTATCGCCTAATTGAAAACAATTTAGAGAAAGAGCATCGAATGGTGCAATATCAAATGTTACTATGCAATATAAATATAGCGCAACAACAGCATACTAGCCATGATCGCTAAGAAGTATAATAAAAAGAGTGTGAATTATTGAATTTGTTGTGAAGGAGAATGCAGACCTTGCGACCTTGGAGGAGGCGAGGGGCCCACACCTGCCGTCCATGGTGACAACCTCGAACCCGACCCTATCGGAACCCTCCCTAATCTCCCCTACAAATACTCATGTTTATAAAAGATTCAATCCATCAAAATGAAACAAAAAGAAATTAGAGGGATTTTTTTATTCTTGTTTTTTAAAACAAATATTACCAAAATGGTGTTTTAAGAACGTGATTTATTCTAATTTGGTTTTTGTTTAAGCATAAATTAATTAAATAATTACGTGTGTAGAAGCCTCGGATGTTGAGGTTAGGATGGGAGGACTTGAGGCTCTCCAACATTCTCATGATCAGCGTCGACTTCCCAACTCCCTGTGATGATGATGAAGAAGAAGAAGAAGAATAAGCATAATTCATTTCTTAAGAGAAAGGAAGATTAGGGTTTGTTGATGGCTTACTTACTGGAGGACCCGTGACGAAGAAGCACTTGGCCGGAGCTGATGTCGCCATGGAAAGGAGGGAGGAGGAGAAGGTAGCCTTATTATCTTAATTAACCCGGAAAATCCCATTCACTAAAGTCCCTTTTAGGGAAAGAGCCCAACCTAGTACTAGACAAGGGAATTGGACCTATTGGGCCGTCCTTTTCTTTTCACAACGCCTGGGGCAATCCAGTCCTTTTCCCTAGCTAAGGCCAGGTTTGGTGAAGCAATTTTGACAGCACATCTGCTGTCAAATATTATTCTAAACTTATTTGAATTTTAAAAAAAATATCTTTTATTTTAGATGCAAAAGTTATAATTTTTTAAATATTTTTTTATACGTTGTTATTACCGAATAACCTTTTGAACTGCTTTTAGAAAAAAAATAGAAGCATCGTAATAAGACTATGTTTGGAATTGCTTATTGCTTACTTTTTCTTTTTTTTCAAGTTGTCCAAAGTTATATGGTAAAAGTAGCCTAACAAAAAAGATTATAAAACAAGTTCATTTT